>JAULCC010117940.1:0-13903 GCA_032358795.1 Nuttallia obscurata
AAAAAAAAAAAAAAGGATAAAAGATCACCTAAGGTGCATTTCTGTGAAATTGTTTTGAAATCGGTCTTGCAATTAGTGTGAAGAAGACGATTTTCAAAGTCTTTAATATAGTCATATAGTAAAAAGTAGCCTGCCCAACTGGTGGCCATGTTTGATCGCTAATCAACAAGACTTGAAGGAATTTGGTAAAGGTCCATATAGGGATCATTTTAAAAAAAATAAGATTGAAATTGGGCTAGCAGTTTCTGAGAAGAGGATTTTAAAGGTTTGCCATAAAGTCTTAAAGTGAAAATAAGCCCCGCCCCTTGGCAGCCATGTCGTTTGTTTTTTTGCTTATCAACACGACTTGAAGGAGTTTGATAAAGGTCCATATAAGGATCATTTCTGTGAAATAAGATTGAAATGGGGATAGCAGTTTATGAGAAGATTTTAAAATGTTCTGTTAAGTCTTAAAGTGAAAATAAGCCCCACCCCCTGGCGGCCACGTTGTTTTTATTTTTTTTTTTTTTTTTATATAATCAATAAGACGAAGGAATTTGATAGAGGTCCATATAAGGAACATTTCTGTGAAACGAGATTAAAATTTGGCTAGCAGTTTCTGAGATTTTAAATGTTCTATATAGTTGTATATGGAAAATAAACACCGTCCCCCCTGGCGACCATGTTTCCTAGTCTTATAGTGAAAATAAGCCCTTCCATCTGGCGGCCATGTTATTTGTTTATTGTTTGACAATCAACAATTAAGACTTGAAAGAATTTGATAAAGGTCTATATGAGAATCATTTTTGTGAAATAAGATTGAAATTGGCGAAGCGGTTTCTGAGAAGAAGATTTTTCAAAGTTTTTTCATTTCGGTTGGCATGGCATTTAGAGTTTAGCATGGAACTAAGTTTTTTTAAGGAATCTGGAAGAGGACCAACTAAGAAACATTCATTGGAAGTTTTGTTACAATATGGTCAAGTTTTTTTCTTTGGAGAAAATATTTGAATGAATTGTTGACGACGGACGGACCACGTTAGACGACGGATAGTCGCCTATCACAATAGATCAGCCTTGATCACTTCGTGCTCAGGTGAGCTTAAAAGCGATTTGCAAAATGCAAACAGTGCAAATCATATTTATTGTGTTGTGTAATGTGGTAAACGAGTGCTTATGTGTGTTCGAAAATTGTTTCATGGGATTTTTTAACTTTTTGCTAAGAGGGATTTCATTGGACAACGAAATTGAGACACATTTAAAACGCCCAAAACCCAAGGTTACGTAACATCGATGCAAATCTGCTTACGCCTTAGCCATACGTGAATTTGCACTCATACAGCATATATATGTTTTTTTCACATGACGTCGCTTATCTCTGGGTTAGTATAACGAGTATGTAATATCTTATACGTACCTTGGTTAGTATTTAGACTAGCCGATGTGTGACGTCTAAATGTAGAATGTATAACGAAATATGACGAAACCAAAGAAATACGGCATGAATAAAAAAAATTCGTTAGAACAAGCAAATTACCGCAACCGGTCTGAACTTTTCAGATCGATACTCATGCCCATAACTTATCTAGTTAACTGTCAGTCAGATAACACAAAAAGCCCGGATAAGATATCACGAACTATTGCTGTTAATATTTTCTAAGTTACTACGGTGCTCCCAACAGAAAAGCACAAATTTAAACAGATAAGATGTAGATCTACTGAAGCCTCAATTTGTGGTCAATACTCATCTACATATTCAAGAAAGTCGTTGTCAGGAAAAGCAATTACAAATTGACTCATCAAAACAAAAAACTCATGCTTTACATGGTATCAAATTAGATCTACATAATTTTGCATGCAATTACACCATTTAACATCAGTGTACAAATACAAATGAAATCTTTCGGGATCATGGGTATCAGAAAACAGACTTGGTCGTTATCCAAGGAAATTTTAAGGCACATCGCTATATAGAGGATATCTGATGAGTTTTCGAACGACGTGTTTTACCACAACGTCATGGTGTTAATCGTCTGAATTTAGCACATAGCTAGAGACACTGTATATTGTCTTTTGTAATTATTTGCAGTTATGGAAAAGCGATTTAGGTAATTCTTCCAGAGCTAGAACATATAGACTTTTTTGTAATTTTATATAACAACCGTATCTATCATCCATTAAAATTGAAAAGTACAAACTAGCTCTAACTCGTTTTCGCGCCTATGCACATAGGTTAGAATTTGAGGTATAAACCACAAAAAAAACACCATACAGTGAACAAAAATGACAGATCTGTAACGTCCGAGAAGATGAATTCCATTTTTTTTTAATGCCCTTTATACACCAGTATAAAAAAATGTCTAAAGAAGTTTTATTGGAAGAACCCAATTAAATTAAAATATACTGAGCTCCTAAGTCTGAAAATGAAAATATTTTGAGAAGAATTAGCTTTTTTTTTGTTTATAAAGGCTTTGAAATTAAAACTCTATATTTTTTTTTTCATGTAAATACGTCCTTCTCTCAACTGTTCAATTAAATGGAAATAGTTTAAATATATACTTTGAAGTGTGATCGTAGTATTTTTCCTCATGGGTAATGTTGTATGTTATCATTTTTTTGGCCATCATTGAAGACTATATACGTAAAATGTTTGTTACTTACATGTGGTATGTTGGGCTTATTTCCTGAATAAAGTCTACCATTATCAAAATGGCAGATATACTGTTATACATTGCAAGATAATGCAGCAAAATATTTTGATACAGAATCCGAGCGTATAAATTCCTTGAAAATCTGTTCTCAGATGGATTAAGTTACAATGTGCTGTGTAATAACAGCTTGGAGCGCTCTATCAACATTTGTTTGTTTACAAAATATTGACCACTCAGTGAGACATCAGCCTGTTTTTGCGCGATTTCTGCAGGGTGCTTTCAACAACAAACCAAGTTTGCCTGTTATGTCAACATTTGGGATGTCTCAGTGATAGTTCAGCTGATTCGTGCAGATTTCATAAGAATTGTGGGGTTTATGATAAAAGCATGAAACTATGCACAGTTGTAAATATATATATTGTCATTAATTTTAGCTATGGACCCATTTTGAAAATTTCCAAAACGGCTGCCACATTCAAGAAGGTTGATTTCACAAAATAGGTAATATTTTTAAAACAAAGTTGTTTCAAGGTTAACAGAATTTGATGATACATTTCTAATGTTGTTTCAAAATGGTGGAAAAATTCAAAATGGTCGCCCTGACGTTAAATGAAAACCCAACAAATATTTTTTTAAGCATTTTTTTTCTTTTACTTTCCTGTTTTAAACATATCGAACAAAAAACATATCTAAACATCAAATTAAGTAGTTATTTAATTTTAATTTATTATATATGGTACTATTGCTAGGCTCGGTCACCACATTTGCACAGCGTGGCCTTCAGACATTTGCATTTCCCCCGAACCTCGCCACAGCCTCAAGCTCTTAAAACATTTTATTTTCGTTACACTTTTTTCATAGAATTTTGATGAGACAATATTTATCGTAAAACATGTTACCCAGGGGCGAAGCGAGGGCTTGGAGAATGTGTACGCAAGCAATCTAAGGGTAAAAAAATTGTGTTTGCTAAAACGTTTTTGGTGCAATCTGGGAGTATTTTCACAAGAAATATAATATATAAAGCATCTTAAATACCAGTTTTATGTTATAACATTTGTTTTTCGAAGTAGATTCTTCTTTACAGTTGGAGCGATGTTGCTTTTTAACTTTTTTCTCTAAAACTGTAGAGAAGCGTTTTTATTGGCAAATAGTGTTAACTTCAATTAAGTAGTATCAAATTGGGTCCGTAGCTCTATATTAATGATTATGACAATATATATATTTACAATTGTGCATAGTTTAATTATTTTATCATAAAACCCAAAATTCTTTTGAATTCAGCACGAATCGGCTGAACTATTCACATAACGGGCACACTTGGTTTATTGTTGAAAGCACCCTGCAGAAATCTAGCAAAAACAGGGTGATGTCTCAAGGAGTGGTCAATATTTTGTGACCAAACAAATGTTGATAGAGCGCTCCAACTGCAAATCTGAGAATAGATTTTCAAAGAAATTTATACGCTCGGATATTTTGCCGTTTATCTTGCAGTGTATCACAGTATATCTGCCATTTTGATAAGTCTGATATTGTTTCTTAGTTGCATTTTTCCGTGACTGCATTAGCACAGCAATGACAATTCCCCCCCCCCCCCCCCTTTGTAGTTTTCCCAGAGACATGACATATGAGGAGACCCAGTTTTTGATAAAGTGGATGTAGCCTGTCTAGAGCATAGGGCAACTCCAGCAGGTGTTTTGGAGAGAAATTCTCATTTGTATTTTCAGGCATGTTTGCATAAGGACAAGAAACACGAAACACGAAACACATAGTGGTTTTCAAAGTCTGACACTACTAAAAATCCCTCGTGGACTATTCATTGCATGTGTACTCAATATCATGTGGACATCACAATTACCATTATTTTGTTTCAGTGCATTTGTTTTGTCATTCTCTGTAAGTTTTGCGTATTTTGTCACATAAATGTTAAGGCTTGTCAAGAACCATATACTGTAATTGCTAAAAGTCGCTGCCAACAAGGTAAAATACCCACTGTCATTCTAGGGAATATTAGACAAAGGTTTTAAATAAGCAAATAACTGATGCTGAAATTGTGTGTGCAATTTTCATTCTGCAAGCATTTTCAATAAAATATATCAATTATTCCAAACATGCTTCCTGCCTTCAAAGATTGTTTAATTCAATCTCAATAATCAACATAACACGGATGGCATTCTATCGTAGCATTTTCTTTAAATAAGTTTACAGAGACCCTTTGGATATAAAGAAATTACTATTTTAAGTCCAATTTGTGCAAAATATTAAATGATTCATTCCTTATTAACACTTTACCTACTTAACCATGTAAAACGGCTATTCAATCAGGTGTAGTAGCATCAAATTGAAGGAAGGGTTTGCATCCCTGTTATACATAAGATAGTTTAAAATAGTTTAAGACTTAAGACTAAGAAACTTTAGACTAGCCAGACTCGAGAAGCATGAAATCGGTTCCAATGGTTTTGACATCCATTGATGAGATGAACTTTCTGAAAACTGATATCTATCCAAGACGCTGCTGATGCGATTGAGCTAATGTTATAAATAAAGGTACGATTTCTTATGTTTTAAACCCATATACAATTGTTTTTTTTTTGAGTTTGTTATTCTGTTTATACCACCCCCAATCTAGTGGACTAAATTATGGGTTAACATTACGATTGGTTTGTCGGTGTCATGATAAATTTTTTGAGATATGGATTTTCTGAGATGTACATTTCAGCTGTACTGTTGCCTATCAAACAGAAGCTTTAAAAAAACACACACTGTTGGTGTAATACATTTTACTCGTATATGCATACATTTGTGCATGTTTTCCCTAAAAATAATACAACTTCTAGGCCTAAGCTTATTAAAAGGTGTTCTTGTTTAACAATTGTACAAAGCAACGAAACACCTGATTGGCTTTTGGCGCGGAAGGCCGCGGGTTTTATCCCCGACAGCTTAATACCAAAGACTTCAAAAATGGTAGAAATGCCTTCCCTTCTTGATGCTTAGAATTTTGGGTTGACAATACGACTGATTTGTCGGTGTTAGGACAAGGTGACCGGCTATACCAAAATATATATTTCACTTATATTCAAAATATTTCTTGTTTGTATTATTTTGTAATTTCTGACTTAAAATATTAGACTGGTTTATGTCATAATGGTAAGTCAGCGTATTTTTCCATATTTACTTGATGTAGATCAACAACGGTTTTCACAACAAGGAGGTCATCATCCCTTTCCTATAATCAACATTACAATTAATAAATTTTGAGATGGTTCTGCAACATTGCAATAAGCTACTCTTTCCATTCTTTTTCTTTTTAAACTAATTCTCACATATATCCTGTTTAAACAAGTACGCTTGCACCTAAGAATTCATCACAAAATTTCTCGCAGGAAAATTAGGATGTTAAAGTCAACATTTGCAGCAGTGTTCCTTTATGACAATTTACTCCATACACTTTTGAGATTCACTAACATTTCAGCAGTAACGGACAAAGTTGTCCATCAAAAAGAATCTTTTGAACTAGTTGTTTTTGGGCAACATTTATTTCTACATTTCTTGCTTTTTGGTTCTTATATAGATCCTGATTATCGTTTTGCGGCTCATTGGTTTTCGTATCAGTTGCAAAGAGATAACGACTTCAGCACATTACATCAACCTGCTCTGTAATTTTCAGGGTGCTTTACCTGCATTCTTCAGTGTTCAATAATATTTGCACTATCATATTGAGCCTACGTGATAAACCTCGAAAACTCCTATCACTATGGATGGTTACATGTTTTTTTATCGCAGAAGTTCTTGTAGACAATTGGATCTGTCTTTGAAATAGTAGACATTTGCTGTGATAAAACTATGCTGACCTAGATGGCAGTTGTGGACAGTGGCAGAAAAATATGGAAGCATACGCCTAAGAAGTACTTTCTCATTCGAGTTTCATCTGCTTCTATAAGCATTTCAACAAAAAACCTAACTTGTTCAACAATTTTGATTCTTTGTTTATATTTTAAAAATAGCGAACAGGCTTTGCCTGTTTCTTACTGCACAAGTGCGATGCGTGTCATATTTTAAATTGTCGGTTCACATAACACTGTTTACATTTTCAACTAAGACATTTTACATGGGATACTGATGTGTATAGCTGCAAAAATGTTTGTGTCATTTGAATCTTTAAACAATTATCTGTGACTTCCTGTTACAGTGTTTGATATCGAAACGCATGTTTTAGTTAGCTATTAAAGTGCAAAGGGGTCGAATTTGGAAATGAAGAAAACTTTCCAGGTGTGTTTCAGACACTTTGCCGGCCTCCATGATTTAATACAATATTGTACATAATACAATGCCAATCTGCATTTTTTCATATAATGCGTGTGTAATTGCCGTTACTTCTGATGCAGTATTCGACTCTACATTGAGTTTGTGTAGCGTCGGCTGACGTCATTAGGGATGCCCTTCCATTCTTGTGCAGAGGGTTGAACAATATGTTGAACATATGAACGATAGGTCTGATTCTGACGAGACCGAGGTCCCTGGGGCATTGTACTCACCTGCAAATGAACAATGTTCTTATTCAGAAAACTGTTTTAGACAGTTCAATATTTACAGTATTGTCAAAAACATTCTATCTCTACGAGAAATGCAGAAGAACGAGAAAGAAATGTTTGTGATGGGATCGTTACAAAAGTTGGAACAGAAGAAATCAGAGGAGGCAAAACAAAAAAGAATCGGGTACATATTTACAATTTGCCGTGAAGCTTTCTGCCACATACATGCCATCGAAAGAAAAACACTTAGATCTTTACAGGAAAATATAAATAGGAAAGGTAATATTCTGCGTGTCTACGGTAACACTGGATGAAAGCCACACAATGCAATAAGATATACAGAAGTGAAATACGGTGCAGAATTTCTAATGTTATATGCTGAACTAAATGGCCTTCCGATGCCAGCAGCCTAACGAGGTCGAGATGAAGATCCACCTATACTGTTACCGTCGTCAGTGACAAAAAAGTAGCTACATAACGAATACGTAGTTGCGTGCGAGGGCGTTTAAGTGCGAAAACTCGGTCTTACATCATTTGTTTGTTTGTTTTGTTTGATTGTTTTGGAATTTAAAGTCGCTTTAACAGTATTTCAGTCATATCGCGACGTCCAGCTCATACAGGTGAAAGTTGACCCCGGGGGACCTCTGTGCACTATTTCAGGCACAGAGTGCACCCGGGTAGAACCACCGACCTACCGCAAGCCAGCTTGAAGGCTTCCTCACTTGAAAAATCCGAAGTGCTAAGTCCGGGATTCGAACCCACAGCGGGTAGGGGCTGAGAGATTACAAGTCAACGTCTTTAACCACTCGGCCACGGAGGCCCGCGCTCTTACATCATTTAAAGAAATCTGGAAAAATTGTGTTCCTCATATAAAGATCGGCTCCCCAAAAACAGATGTTTGTCAAGAATGTGAGATCATCAGAAAAAAAGTAGCTGATTCTCTGGCAGAAAATAAAAAAGTAGAAGCTGCCACGTGTTTGAGTGACCACATACAGGTATATAATCCTATCCTTTATAATTGTATAGTTCAGTAAATAAGAATAACTTTTATTCATAGATCGACAAAAAAATATGTGTTAATGAACATATACTATACTTTTTTTAAATGAATCACTACTTTACTGTTACTACTACAACAATTCATTCTTTTAATGACAGAATTTAAGTTTTTTGTATATATCTAAATCTGCATAGCTTGCACAATTTTAATCAAAGTACAATTGAAACTTTGTGTAACAATATTGATTATTTCAAGTTCACATATAAACTTACTTTTTTATGTTATTATGTCAAGGATGCACAGAGAAAAAGACAGTTGTACAGGAGTAGTATTTCTGAGGCTACAGAAGAAATCGCGGCACATGAAATACGCAAAGGACCCTGTCCACCCATTAGCTGTAATCTAGGGAAGGTCGACTACACATTTGACTACAGTCAAAATGTAACAATACCACATAACAGCAGACAAATGGGATTGTTGTACTTTGTGACGGGTAGAAAGGTCCAAATATTTGGTATTCGCATAGACAGTACATCAAAGCAATTCAATTATCTTATTGACGAAGACCAGTCAATTGGTATGTATAGTTAATCTATTTTCATTGTAATAGATGGCTGGAAACGTCAGTTGTGAACTACATGTAATCAAATTTAATTATTCATCGAATTATTTAAGGTTCCTGTGTGTCCGATTTAAAGGTTTACTGGAAATTTGGTTATTTCAAATTTAACTATTTAAACAATTTTAATCAAAATATTTTAAAGTCATATTTTATCTTTCTGTTATCAGGCTTAGATTGCCCAAGCACATACGGGCCCGACTGTCATAAGTTTACTTCACGGCTGTTTATTCCGACAAAGATTTAGTAATAAGGGGTGCAATATGCATGCAGATAATTATGGAGGTAATGCTTTCTTATTTATTATCATTATAAAAAGTGTTCAATTTCGCAAGTATTGTCGTTTATGAAGAAAATTTATATTAGATGAAATATGATAGTTGCAGCATTTTCCTGTTATTTCCCGTAGAAATAGTTTACTGTTTGTAATTGTATGGCAAAACAAAAATCGGTTCCGTCTTGCTTATCTATCGTGGAGAATACACAGAGGTCTACATGAAAATATAACAATGTTGATGCAGATTCCTGGCCATACAAGGTTAGTGTTATGTTTGTCAACAATTGTGATTTTTATGGCCGTATGCCATATTCTTAAAGTCAATGATGTGTATAGCGTAGATCTAAATGAAATGATAATTTCAGATTGATTCGGTTTATTTTTATCATTCTTGTATATTCACTCTATGATGTAGTCAATACACTTAATAATTATAATTGTAGTAAGAAGCATATATTGCGGTATATTACTATAATACTTATTAGTTTTCTATTTAAGGTAAAACTGGAAAGCATTTCTCTGCCAATATTTTCTGCCAGTTAAATGGATACAAAAGTGTATATCAGGGAAAGATCCAATAAAGACGAAGTCAGAATAAATATAGTCAAAAGAAATGCTGTTATACCGGACGATCGCTATCCAGAAAGAATAATTCCAGCCGGTATAAGCAGGGAGAGACACATGTATCTGTACCGACATGTGAGACCGTTTGTCAGACCAGAGTTTCAGGAAGTCACATACCCTAATTTACCAGAGATGATATGGGTTCATTTGTAAGTTAAATTAAAACGGTGTACATGTTTTGTTTATCATGGTGTATTTTGAGACCAAACTGATATAATAGTTCAGACGTGTGCTGTATTTTGGTGACGTTGATGACGTTCAATGTGAACTATGTCACAAAAATAAATGATACTCCCGTTGTGTGAAATAAAGTCAATTTTGCGAGTTGAAGGAATATTTTCTTCAAATAAAAACAGTATTTCTCAAAAATATCTACTCGTTCTATTCTACACAAAACCTGTATTTCGAAAAAAATGTCCGAAGGCCCAAAATCGCACGTTGAGGCTCATCTATGCTTCCAGCATATTGAAAGAAGAGGTTTTGAATGTCCCCGCAACAATCTTGAAATTTATGGTGGCTGTTTGAAGAAACTCATCGGTGTCACAAAACAATGCGTGAAGAAGGTCCTAGGGAAAGCTTTGATCAGTATGGAACAGAAATGTACCTTAGGTGACCCTTTATCAAATTCTGTCAAGCCGTGCTTCAAATGATGAACTTTATAGTTCACATGTATAGGGCTCTTTAATTTGCATTTGCGAATTTCAGTTGAGCGATTACAGGACCATCATGGCTCTTTTGTTGCTTATTGTAGGAGGGTTTTTCATGGGTTAAACAAAATACAGTTGCAGAGCAGTGTCTAACCTTAAAGCACTGTATGGATAAGTTTCTTTCTCAACCTTTTAACTCTGTATTTCTTATTCCACACTCTCAACCTTATAACTCTGTATTTCTTATTCCACACATCAATCCAGTGTTTTAAACGTAGGTTTGTTGATGAATGTTTAATTATATTTTTCTACCCTATTTCTTTATATAAAGTTGTGTGTGTGTATTATATTTTGCATTGACCATTTAAAATCGCCCATTTATAATAAGATAATTGACTCTCCTTCTATTAAGTATTTAAGAATTAGAATTGTTCAGTAAGTCAGACGTTAAGAAGTTTATCACATAAGTTGACTTCTTCGAGTGATATAAAGCCCTTGATATAATCATCATATGTTACTAGTTACATGCAACTTGAAACCGGTCGATAAACTCGCCAAATTACTTAACGAGGTACCCTCTGCTCATCTTTCTCATTGACTAAAATCATATGAAAATCGTCAAGGCTCGTGTCATATATTTTTAGTCAACTCGTTTAATAAATATGATACTGAATTAACACTCATGTAATATCCTCTATGTATTATAAAATGAACTTAATATATATTGTTTAAAGACACATGTGTTCCCAGGAGAGCACTTTGAAAGGTCGTGTAGTGGTTGTGTAATTTTGTTTGAGGTAAAAAGAAAATAAAAGCCTCCTAGACTACCGCAAAGGTCAACATTACTCGTCTGCGAGGGTCATCCAAAACATCTATACAAAAATATAAAAAATAGAATTGTTGTATTCTTTCAGTTTAAGATAAGAATGCCTTTTTTTAGGTTCGTGAAAAATATCCGCGTCAAGGAGAGGGTTTAATATAAGTTGTAAGAACTTGTTTCGCAATCGTTGTATAATAAATAAAGTTTAAACGTTTTTCTTTAAAAAGTTGTGGTCAATTTCATCCGACGTAAAGGACGTCATCCGTGTAAGCCGTAATTCCACAGACGAAATCGCACAGTTTGCCAACTTATTTGGTTGTAATTAAGTTTTGGTGAGATATCAATAGTAAAGGGCAAGTCGTAATCGATTACACAAACGTTTGTTCATTGTGAAGCGGTCTTGACCAGACGTACGTTTACGACCTGGCAACGACGTCAGTGCGTCATGTCGTTCGAAATCGTGCGCGAAGATTACTTTTACTCTTCTTCAAGGCCTAAAACACGTTCGCGTAAATGTTTGGGTATTATTCACAAACAGAAAATGCTGCAATGTAAAAACATTTTTTTTTCCACAAATTTTGTAGTGTTTTTGTTACTTTGACAAACAATGTCAACAAAGTGACTAAATACCATACGAGACATGTTGAACAAATTTTGCAGGTGTTTTACGAGTGACGCGTTGTGCAAAAAATATCGATAGAATTCAGAAATCCTGATAACACAAGGTCAAGACTTATATTACCTATCTTTCTTTTTCACAATTATTTATTTACACAAAATACTCGGAAGTTCTGGTTTTTTTATCAGTATAGCTATCACAGCTTTACAGAAATTCTGAATGTGCAATTTAACATTCAAAGTTCCATTTAGTCATACTTTATAAAACATAAAATGGTTAAATTGTACGAGGTGTACATATAAACAAGTGAAACAGCGATACGTGTTTTTTCAGATAGGTAGCTAACGGATGATTTCCGCCCTAAAAACAAGTAGCTGTAGTTTTTAAAAGGTCGCCTATGGGGAAATCCCATTTAACAAGGTGACTAACTTTTTTGCTTTGAGTATATATCGTGTTGTATTCAGAGTCACAGTAACTTGACGCTAAATGATTTATACTCAACGACTTATCAAATGTCCCATGGTGGCCCAACTTATTATGTCTGATATCAAAAACAGAAACAGAACTTTTATACCCCTACAACTAACAGGTTAAATATACCTTTTTAAACTTGGTTAACGATGTTTCCCATGACCCTATTTTGAATTATGTGTGTCTGTCTATCTGTCTCTCTGTCTCAACAATAAGGTAAAAATACTGCATTATGAAATCAAAGTAGAACTGTTCCAAAGTTGCAGAACATAATGCCCATGGACCGCATTCACAAAACTTCTCATCTTACGCTTACCTCAATCTTAAATCCTTGCTCTAATCCTTGAGAATTTGCTCAATTTACTTTTACCAAAAAATTGGCCTTCACAATTGAGACCAACCCAATTCGAACTGACCTGGGAATAAAGTTAGTTAGGTTATCAATGTAAACAAGCGGCCTTTTTCAAATGTTTTAACGTTAAGTATTTTTAACTTCATTGTTCAAACATTTTGTATTGTTTTATTGTTTTCAAGAAAGAATAAATCACCCGAAATACGCCATACCTGTATGTTAACAATTTTTAGAAGCTAAACAATGTTTTCAACATTCTCATTTTTTTCACAAACATAAAACCTACTATCGGAATACATTTGAAATGAAAGGCACATGCGCAGTACGGGTAAGTAATCTTTTAAAATTTAAAATCGATACTTTTGAATAAAGACTCAAAGAAGTTGTTTTTTAAGTAAGTGATTTCACAATTCAAAATGCCTCGTTTTTCTGTAAATACATGTAGATCCTTTCTTCTACACACCGATGTGCAAGCAAGTCTAATCGCCATATCTAATCACCCATCGAGAATGTATGTCCTGAGTTTAAAAGCTCAAAGTCGAAATATTTTGCAAGTTTTTTCCCAAAAAAGCATATAGTTCTCACGCAGCTGTCACAGCCCATATTCTACCGTGCATTGAATTCATAAGGGTGTCTGTCCATTCTTCCAACAAGGCGGTTCTCAGTTGGTCGAGCCCGTTGGAATGTTTTGACGCAGCCTTTAACCTCATCGCATAGTTGTTCAATTGGAGACACATCTGGATAAGAGGCTGGCCAACTTAAGTGGCTGAATGTTATGGTTCGCTAGAAATTGTCTTCAAAATCTCGCAACATGAGGTCGGGCATTTTCTTGTTGGAAAAGGAAATGACGTTATATTAATGTAGAGATCCATACGTTGGTCTTCTTTAGTGTAAGAAGACCAACGTATGGACCTCTAAATAGCAGACCAGTCTCACGTAATCGGTTTGGGGATGAATACGACGGTAATAATTGCAGTTTCAGTGGCGTTAACGACCTTTACGCGCGGTTGCAGTCGGTTGAAAGTAGGAATAAAATCTTTTCGTTATCTGATAATGACCCAAAATCATTTAAAACATATTGCACATATAACATCAATTCATGCCATAAGTCATCATATAAAGGGCAGTGTAATAAAATATGACATTCGTCTTCTATCATGTTTTGACAGCAAAAACAGTGATTGATAACGTCCTGTTTCAATCTTTATCAGTGCCACTCCGCATCTGAATGTAGCAAACGTAGATAGATAAGACATTTTACACAGTTCTCTGTCCTAAACTTTTGTTTAAAAGTTCTTTTGAGTCTCTTTTTACTTCC
>JAULCC010118051.1:0-13903 GCA_032358795.1 Nuttallia obscurata
CATGGCAACCAGAGTTCTGCATGGAATCAAATTATTTGAACATATTTGAAAGAGGACCACTCAAGGAACATTTATTGAAAGTTTCGTTAAAATTGGTCATGATGCGCACAAACTATGGTGATATACACCTTTAAAACACTTGTTTCTAGAGTAAATGTGATAAGCAGAATCTTACATTCGTGTTCATGGTATATTGATAATATAAAGCTCGTTGTAAGAAACTTTACATAACTTTTCAAACTTACCTCTTTTTACAAATTTTTCAGCATAGCTTCGTTTTGTACAGTTTCTGACAACTCATTATATATTTTCAGTATACCATGACCATTTATGTGAGATCCTCTATTTATACTTAATTACATACGAACAGTGTACAAGCAACCATATTAATTCTTGTTAAAAGATTTTTTTCCTTTCAATATTTTCACCTATTCGTCCATAGGTGCCTCAGGGGTCAGGAAGGTTCTTTCACATCTATATCTTCTATAAGAATCAATTTAACGGTTATTACCCGAATGCAAAAAGTAATTAGAAATATATATAACGTGGAACATAAGACAAAGGAGATTACTGTAAACTGTAAGGTTCGTTTCTCTGGCACTGATTGTTATCTTTATACATAAAGAGAATCAAGAGCATAAATGGGGTTAGAGGTTAAGGTCTTGGTTGGGGCTCCATCACTTTAGGTTACTATTTCTGTTGTTTATTCCCTAAAGTTTAAGTGTAATTTATTATCTGAGGTAAAAGTACAGTATATAGGTCTAATTCTTTAAATAATCTATAAATATCCATGTTAATCTGCTATAAGTTTATCAGTTTTTTAATGGAGTCTTAAATTGTTGGTAGAGTATTTTTTGTTGTTCTTAAAAATGGACTTTTTGTTGGTAATATCATTTATTCAAAAGTAGTTCAAAATAACATTTACATTTCCTAACAGAAAGTGTGTTGTTAACCATTCTTGATTAGTGTTTTAATTTTTTCATGAACCCTTAGCCTCCTGAAAAATGTCGTCTGCTTAAACTATCGTCTGTCTGGATTTAAAAATTCATCAGAATCGCCAATTATTAGGGAAAACAAGTGGCCGAGTGTTAAACAGCTTGGATCCTGAATAGACGCCGGGTTACTCGGCGTCTAATCTGGATCCACACTGTTTGCAAATTCTAACGCGATCGCCCTTAGCAGGCTAAAGGTTAATGTAGATTTTAAGATTTGTTAATTATCTTGTACAAATTTCACAGTCAACAAAAAAGATGTTTGAGAGTTTCAGGTTATATTCCACACAATGTACATATGTCTGACTGATCAATATTAATTCCAAAAAATATATGATAAAGTTTAAATTGAAACCATTGTAGATTAGAGTATTTTGGCGATTCTAAATAGTAAATGAAAACGTTCAATGCATTTATATTCAAATAATACTCAATCCATATTTCCAGTTTGCTTTAGAGAGTGGAACAACTAAATTATTATAACATACAATATTTAGTGTCTTTCATTACAATAGAACGAACAGATGGAATTCTAGGGTTTTGACTATTACAATCTCATTTTTTCCTAGATGAATTCTCATTTAGAAGATTAGTCCTTCATACTCAAAAAAATTTGTTTACCTCATATTTCTTACTAATATCTGTAGTTGAGAATAAAATCTAATTGAGTGAAAATAACAATCTTTATCCATGAAGCTACAAGCCATGGTGGCATTATGTGTTGCCCTCTGCCTTTATTTTATCTACTACCCAGGGGAAAAATAGACCTAGCCAGTAGGCTTAAAATAAAGAAAAATCTTACAACAGTAGTATCTTCCTCCCGCTGTACTTTCAGGTTTAGAATTCGCCAACCCGTTAGAATAGTCTCTAACACATTAGGTTGACTCTCAGCTGTCATCAGAATGATAGAAGCTGGGAGCCAAATAAAAGGGTTAGAGACTATTCTTGAGTTTCAAGTCTAAGAACGGGTTGGTGATTTCCATGCCAGTATTTTGATTTATCCAAGTCTACAATTTTTGGCCATATTGAAATTAGTAATGTTCCAAATATGTAATCCACTACAAATAAAGTCGTTATTATAATTATTATTATTATTAGAAGTAGTAGTTGTTATAGTAGTAGTAGTAGTATTACTGTTTATAAATGTTAAACTGCTTGGATACATTATAACACGTGTCTAGTTTAACATATTGCAGCTCTGAAGATATTTGTTAATTAAAAACAATAACCAATGAACCACGAGCCCGTTTCATTAAGATGCATATGCCGACACAATTCATTAGAACATTTACATTGCTTCTCTGACGTCATATCCATAAGATATATAGTTTAATTTGTTCTGACGATTTCGCATGCTGACTTCTTACGCCTACGATGGATTTTTGGTTCCAAGTTTTCTTTGCTTTTCACACAGTTGACACATGAGTATATTTTGTAAAACTTATTAGGAGTCGATTTGTTCGAATATTGACAGATACAATGTTTTGAACAAAGTTAATAAAATGCAAAGGGTCAATACAGACAGACAGACAGACAGACAGACAGACAGGCAGGCAGGCAGACAGACATACAGACAGACATTTTATTCAGAATTGCACATAGTATGCCGTCTACACAACATACAAGTTATACAAAATTGTCAACGCGTATTTTCAGAGAATAAACAAATTCTCTCCGATTTAAAAGCACAGCTTTACCGCGTGATCACGTGACATGTAAATTAGGATATGAGGAAGTTATCTTTCCAGATTGCGGGAGGTAGGTCGTTCTTGGGTGTTTCCTCCACCCGGATTGTGTATGTATGACTTAACCCCTTCGACCCCCCCCCTCTCCGAAAACAACTAGAACAAAACCATCCACGCGTGTGTTAGGTATATACATAATCAGTGTAGTAAACCCGCGTGACGTAATTTCAGCTACTACGCAAGCATCAATTCAAAATTAATATTTCAATTTTACGTTTATTGTAATGAAATATAGCCTATGCTAATCGAAAAACAGTATTCGTAACATATATTATAATTGTTAGTTCGCCAGTTAAGCCGTTTGACCCCCAAAACGAGGCAAATGTGCTATACTAACCTTTGTCGCAGTAGCTCCGCAAAGTCTTCATATGCCTCGTTTTTGGGACCAAACGGCTAAATTGGCGGTAGAAAAATTATAGTCTTTGTAGTGAATACTGTTTGCTTATCAAAGGCTAAATTTCAACACAATTACCGCTTAATTGAAATTATTAGTGTTTTGAAAAACCGAATCGGGAGCTACTATTTGCTTGGCGCAGTAGTCAAAATGACGTCAAAAGTCACATGGGTTTACCACACTGATAATGTCTATGGTACATGTATATATTGTGTGTCTGCCATATTTCTTTGTAGCTATGTAAATGGCCAATGGGAAGTATGTACCGAAATGATCAGCCAATTGTAAATTTACTGTATATTTATCATGTTTTAGAGTCAAATCAAAAAGACTGCCCTCCTCCTTACGCGGAAATACAAGGCCCCGCTAGTCCACCATTGTATGCCCCAGCATACGCCGCAGAGATGCAGGGACGTCCCATGGAAACTCGCCAAGGTCAACCAACCACAGATCAAGGTCACCAGGCTACGATGAAGCAACAAGGTTCAAACAACCCATATGCCCAAGGACCAAATAACCCATATGCACAAGGACAATACAACCCAAACTTGTATAACGCTGGCTACGACCAGCCGAGAGACGCTTTTACTAGACAGCCCCAGTATGCGTCTCCGACACAGGTACGTGCAATTCCAATTCATATTAAAGTTCTTTTATATTCCCACAAATATATACGATTACACGAGCCCTTTAATACAAGAGTGAGGTCTTTAACAAACAAACGTGGCCTTTAACAAACGTCATGTTTTAAATTTCTGTCCCAGAACAGTTATATATTTATAAATACCACGAGTACTTGGGACTTCAATGACCGAGAGGTTATGGTCATTGACTTGCAATCACTCTCCACCTCACCGCTCTTGGTTCGAATCCCGCTCTGCGCAGTTCGGATTTTCCAAGTGAGGAAGCCTTCAAGCTGGATCGCGGTAGGTCGGTGGTTCTAGTATCGGGATCCACTCTAAGCTTGAACTAATGTACAGATGGCCCCCTCCCCTCCCCCGGGGTCTTCCTGCAGCTGTAAAGAGCTGGACGTCGCAATATGACTGAAATATTATTGAAACGACTTAAATTTTCAATAAACGAACAAAAACAAGACCACGAGTACTTATCCTTATTAGGCTGGCCAGTACGCCGATATGATCTGATCTATGTTACAAGATGAACAAGTGTGTGTTTATAAAGTTCATTCGAAACATAGTCATTTTCTGTTATAATTATTTTTTTTTAAACCATTTTGGCGCTAAAAATTAATGGTGTCTGCTTATACCGAGTTTCAAAACATTCCTGTAATATTTCGGAATTTTTTGTTATCGGTATTTGACCGAATGTTAAAAAAGGTAAACCTTCCGAAACTGTATTTGTTCTTCATTATTTAGTTGCAGAATATTAACATTTTCACCTATATAGGAACAAAAATGGTAAATCTAATTTCTAATCAATTTCAGATGACCAATGTCAATGTGACCCAGATATCGACATCCCCTGCCATAGTTGTGGCACCGTGTAGACCACCGGATCAGACTATTAAAGCTATCTTGATTTGCTTTTGCTTTTCTCCGATCCTTGGAATATTTGCCATCTACTTTGCTTGGAAGGTAGGTTACGGTTAGGTTAGTCCTGACCTTTTGATACAAATACGAATGCATTTATATAGCGCAGAATGTAACAAATTTCTTTTTCACTTCACAAAAGAATATGCACAATTAAAACAATCAATCAATAGACTATTTACATTTCACATATGAATATATATAGTGAAAATTGCGTTTATTGTTTTGCAATGTTTATTTCAATCAATTAAAAAATTGCAAACAAGTGTGTTTTCGGTTTATTTCCGATAACAGTTTCACTTTGAACTTTAAACGCCTTTGACGACTTTGGAAGTTTGTTCCTCATTTAGGTGTTAGGACCAATACTTTTGATTGATCTATTTGCCAACTTGGTGATTTTCCTGGAGATCATAATGTTAAAAACGGCTACCACTGGGACCCGAACACGCAGCCTCCTTAGCGTAGAGTGAACATCAATCCTCTACGACACTGCGCCTTTCACAACTGGACTGCTAAATATTTAACACGTACACGCTTTTGGATAAACAAAATTCATTTGTTATTATTTTTGTTGTTTTAGCTGTTGTTATTTCTATTTTTGTTGGTATCTATTTTTGTTGGTATTTCTATTTTTGTTGTTATTTTATTTCTGTTGTTATTTCTATTTTTTGTTCTTATTTCTGTTGTTTTAGCTGTTGTTATTTCTATTTTTGTTTTTATTTCTATTGTTTTAGCTGTTGTTATTTCTGTTGTTTTAGCTGTTGTTATTTCTATTTTTGTTCTTATTTCTATTGTTTTAGCTGTTGTTATTTCTGTTGTTTTAGCTGTTGTTATTTCTGTTGTTTTAGCTGTTGTTATTTCTATTTTTGTTGTTATTTCTATTTTTTGTTGGTATTTCTATTTTTGTTGGTATTTCTTTTTTTGTTGGTATTTCTTTTTTTTTTGTTTTTTCTTTTTTTGTTGGTATATCTATTTTTGTTGGTATATCTATTTTTGTTGTTATTTGTATTTTTTTTAGTATTTCTGATTTTGATGTTATTTCTTTTTTTGTTCTTTTTTCTATTTTAGTTCTTATTTCTGTTGTTTTAACTGTTGTTATTTCCATTTTTTTTGTTATTTCTATTTTTGTTGATATTTCTATTTTTGTTGGTATTTCAATTTTTATTGTTATTTCTATTTTTGTTTTTATTTCTATTTTTGTTGGTATCTCTATTGTTGTTGGTATTTCTATTTTTGTTGGTTTTTCTATTTTTGTTGTTTCTGTTGTTGCTGCTGCTATTGTTACTACTAGTGTCATTAAATTTTATTTTTGTTTGTTTTATAAATAGTTTTTCATTTTTGTTTTGTTATGATATTTCTGTGTTTTTTTTTTTATTTCATTCAGAAAGACATTCACAGGTCATCCTATAATATGAAAGGAAATTTGTCAGGAAATTCCTTTGAATCCGAGTAAAGTTGAAAAATAACGACATTTAATTCTGATATTTGGGCTCATGCCTATTCAAAGAATATTTCATTAGCTTGTCTTATAAAATGTCTTTCGAAAAATTTACGATTTGTCGTAATGGTAATATTTGTTGCAATTGTAATATTTGTCGTAATTGTAATATTTGTCGCCTGCTTTGACAGCTATGGAGATATTTCAAATATTTATTTGCACTCTTGAGACTTTTGTTGTGTTTTCTGTTGTAACAATATCGAAATTTCTTGTTACGTACAATACACTACTTTGATAATGTACTAACTAGTAACTCTTTTTATAACTTTAAAATCGACGGTATTCTACCATTGTCGTGCCATGTTTTGTTACGATTAGCTCCGGATTTTACCGAACCTTATCCGCGTCGCCGTCAGTGATCGCCGAATCGCGATCAGTCACATTATAATCACTTGTAACATGAAGGAAAAGTAGTTACAACAATATGGCGACCGACATGGCAACTGCTTGCCCATTATTTTTGTAACAAAGCAACAAATTGATATACATGGTTAACCCTTTCGGCGCCAAATAGTTTTCGTCTGCATATATTGTCGTCTGTTTCAATGTTCTGGAATTGAATATTTCTTGAATTTCTGTTCAAAATCAGTATCAGGATGTCAAACAGTTTGGATCCTGATGGGACACCGAGTTACTCGGTGTTTCATCTGGATTCAAACTATTTGCTAACATATCACCGAGTCGCCTATGGCGGCAAAAGGATTAAATGCATTGAGAAAAGCCCTCTCCTTACTGTAAGGAGACAAGAGATACTTGCATACGCTGCCTCGGTCTCATACTAGCAATTTCTTATGGACCGACCTCTCGCGGAGTCTTTATTGTGTTAAATTATATCAAAGCGTATAATCGGTGCGTTGTTATATTTGTCAGAATCGTGACGGTTAAACTATGTGTCCTCCGCTTCTACAAGCATTTCTTTTTTTCAGGCGAATGATGAATTCGACAGGGGGAACTATGAAGCAGGAATGAGAAACCATCGATATGCTCGCATTTTCATGCTTGCAAGCATTCTCCTCGGCGTTGGCTTGACGATTCTTATGGTCGTATTGTATGCAACAGTATTTTCTGTTAATGCAGAACATTACAACATTGGCACAAGTGATTCAGGAGACTGGAACTAAAATTAGAACTAGACTTACCTTAGCCTGCTGAAAAATTGTCGTCTGCTTAAACTGTCGTCTGTCTGGGTTTTAAAATTCATCGGATTCGCCCAGTATTTGGAGAAACGTTTGATCGAGTGTCAAACAGCTTGGATCCTGATTAGACGCCGAGTTACTCGGTGTCTAATCTGGATCCAAGCTGTTTGCAAATTCTATCGCAGTCGCGCTTAGAAGGCTAAAGGTTAAACTATCGATTGATAAGTCACATAGACATGTATATAGCTACTAGTGGTAATACTTCTCCGCTTAGTGGGTTAATCATGTTATTTTTTGTGTTTATTTTTTTCCTTTTTGATGCATATTTCACAAATAGGAATATCAAGTTTCTGTTCATATAATTGCAAAGCCTCTATTAATTTTTTTTCGGAAATTACTGTACATATGCACCATATCTCACTTTTGATACCTAACTTTAACTGTTTTGATAATCTTACTTCTTGCAATATTTCTATAAGAATTTTTTTTTTTTTCAAATTTCATACCTGTGTTCTGTGAAAATAATGAGGCATGCGCGCGCTCATTTCTCAAATGTTGTTCAATGCATATACTCATGTTTTCTGTATTATCAACTTTGTTTTTTGTTCTTTACCGAGGAGCTATATTCCAACAAATGTTCCAACTAATCAAAGACCATCAAACGTTATGTCGACACAAACAAGAAAACTTGCAAAATATCTTGCAAAAACTATATATGATTAATAGAACTTTCATGGTTTCATTTTTTCTACAAAATTATGACATGTTTTGTTAGCCATTGAACAGGACACTTTTCTAAAATGTATTATACTTTTAAGATCGGAAAAGTGATAACATTTAGGTCTACAGGGCTGGATGCTATCTTAATTGTATTTTGTTATGTGTTTTTAAATTTTAATTTAAAAGCACATGTCACAATAATAAAACATTTAATTACTTAATTATATCACGTTGTACAATTTAGGAGGCAAAGTGTCACTTTTATTTGGTTTACTCATATCTTAAGGATTGTGTGTGTGTGGGTGGAGGGTGTGGGTGGGGGTGGATGGTAGTTAGAAATTCAATGTACCGCGTATATATCTCCATTTTCTTTAACATAAACTTACATTAAATTCAAAAGACCGTGACTTTATCCTTTTCAGTGTGTAATCCGAATAGAGATTTGCTAACTATTTGAATCTAAATCAGCTTAGATCCATACATTTTTCCACTCAGATTATAATACTTGAAAAATACACACCAAATGCATATTTTAAAATTTTGGAAGAGGTAAACTTTTCCAGAAGACGACAATTGGCAATATTGACAAATTCAATGAATC
This sequence comes from Nuttallia obscurata, assembly GCA_032358795.1. Classification (NCBI taxonomy): domain Eukaryota; kingdom Metazoa; phylum Mollusca; class Bivalvia; order Cardiida; family Psammobiidae; genus Nuttallia; species Nuttallia obscurata. The sequence continues at coordinate 8,637 of JAULCC010118051.1, forward strand.
TCACTATTTACATATGTTTAAATCAAATATGACTAGGACGCATTAATTAACACCTTCACTGCCGGAAGCATTACCGCGCATGCGCAATATTTCGTGTCTGCCTCATTTTTCTATCTCCACAGATTAACTTAATTTTTGGCAAAACAATTGGCTGAGTGTCAAACAACTTGGATCCGGATGAGACGCCGAGTTACTCTGCGTCTTATCCGGATCCAAGCTGTTTGCATATGACTTAAAGCTCGGGTTAAGGCAGAGAAGGGGTTAATAAAACATTACAAATATCAGTATCATAATTATACAAAATATCGCGTAATAATACCATTTACATCGTATGCATATTTGAAAGGGCTATAAAAATCAAAACTCGTTACATGTAAAATGCATATTATTTCTCCCTTTATCCATTTAGTACATACCGTTATCCATTCAGTAGTCAAAAATGGATAAAATCCAATGAGGCTGTACCGTTTTCATTTCGTTTTGTAGTTTAAAGGTTCACTGCCATTTTAAATCATAGAAATATCATGCAAAAGTAACTGATGACATTTATTGGTCTAAATTACTGTCATCTTATGTATTCGGCTTTTTATTTGTTTAGATTATTTCTTATGTTTGCTAAATTTACTTTAGTTGTCAACTTTTTTAATCATATTTTAGAAAGGAATCCGCTTTGAGTATTGGAGGTGAACGGTTCAAACCACAACGGATAAAACATTTTAAACTGCCAGGATAAAATACTTTAAACCGCCAGGATAAAACACTTTAAACCACCAGATATTTTTTTGTTCTTACTTTTCCCCTTACGCATCAATCATTTCACTGCTATTAATATTCTTAATATATTTTATGCGCAACTCATAATCTCATCATAATTAACAGTAAAGTTCTTAACAGGAAAACCCCCAACTATGTCAAACAACTAACTATATATTCATTGTATTAAACCAGTTTTATCAATAAAAGTGTAAACCAGAGATAAATCGTTTTTTGTTGTGAATATCTGAAGGTCTCATGTGTTATAATTGCATTTTTGAATATTTTATTTATCATTTTTTAAATATTGATTCAGTTTATAAATTAATTTTTGGTGGCCTAAAGCTTATGGTGAGATAATGTAACATTGGCCGACACTGCTCTCAGTGACGCCAGACCACAAATTTATTACTTTCCTTTATTAAACAAAATTGCCTAACTTGTATAAAAAAAATTAATTGACTGGTTAAACATGTAAATATGGATTTTGAAAATATTTATTCTATTGAGTTGAATGATAAACTCCTTAAAAATATCTTTTTAATTCAACTTAATTATTTGATACAATATACAAGAATATCCAAAATGTCCATTATAATACATGTACCCACATACGTTCAATGGATATAGAACGGTGATGTAGTTATAAAGTAAAGATTTAAATGATATAAACTGTTATGATTTAAACGTTTTCATGCCAAATTTGCAAAATGATGTATGCTACCGATTGCGCTCAAGGGAGATAACCACACAACAGTTAAATGTCCCATAATGATGAATTGTCGTCCTTACATGAGTTGACGAAACGTACCAAAATTTATTTATGATATAGACTACTCAAAATTTGATAAGGATCACTATAGTGCCAAAAAAAAGGAATGAGCCGACAAACTGTTGAAGCGGAACAGCGGTTGAAACTTGGTAGGGGCAGTAATTCGGGATAACACGGAAAGGTAATAAAATGAGGCTTTGTGAAAATATTAAGTAGAGTGCCTGAATTTCGCTAATAAGACTTCGAAACGCCGAAGAGATGAATAGGGGGATATGGATGCTTGAGGCTGGTCGTTCCAAACGGCATGTGGCAGGTGTCCTTGGGGTGTCCCAAAGCACTGTTGCAAGGATGTGGGAACTGTTTCGAAAACTAACGGAAATGTCGGGCATAGGCATGGTGGTGGTCGTGAGAGGATCACAACTCGGCGTGAAGACCTTTTATTGTCGTTCAAGCGCGACGTCAGCCCTTTGTTGCGGCTACTGCCTTGCAAAATGACTTGCAGAATGCCACTGACGTTAGAATTTCTACGCAAACAATAAAAAACCGTCTTCATGGAGCTGGCATGAGGGCCAGACTATCAGCAATCCGCATTCCGTTGACACGAAACCACACCCAGGCACGTCTCCAATGGGCGCGAGCTCACGTCAGATTGACGTTGAATGACTGGACCCCAGTACTGTTCACTGACGAATCCAGATTTTGTGTGAACTTCACTGATAGACGAGTCCGGGTCCACATGCCGTTTGGAACGCCCAGCCTCATGCATCCCTATCTCCTTTTCATCTCTTCGGCGTTTCGAAGTCTTATTAGCAGTATGAGAAGGCGATGCCGAGCAGTAATCCAATCAAATGGCCACCACACGCGATACTTAAGCGAAATTCAGGCACCCTCCTTAATTTTTTCCAAAAAAACTCATTTTATTACATTTCCGTGTTATCACGAATTTTTGCCCCTACCAAGTTTCAACCACTGTTCCGTTTCAACAGTTTGTCGGCTTATTCCTTTTTTTGTCACAAAGCTGATGTCAAATTAACAAATCAGAATCACAGCAAATATTTTAACATTTCAGCCTTATGTAAGGAATAAACGCTATCTTAATAGTGATCCTTTTCAAATTTTGAGTAGTATATAGGAGTTTTTTATTACCTTGGCATTGGCGTGCACGATCACACTTTTCTGGTCAATTTTTATAATTTCTGTATGAAATAACAACGAAGGTAGGTTATTTTAACACGTGCTCTAACGACATTGAAGAATAATTTTATTAATCAAAACCATTATAGGCTACAAAAATACCTGAACATTTTGAACGTTTATACTCGTTCTTTTAAATGTTCAAAATTTCTTCTTAAAACTAAAATATTTACCGAGTTATTAAGTTGTCATCTGTCTGACAGATGTTTATGAAAAGTGAATTTGAGGACTAGACATGTGCCGTACCTGTTGTTCGAAGGATCTTAAACCTCGAGTCGTGCTGTGATACGAACCCTAACGGGCCCATCTCTTGAGATACGAGTACCACGTGGCGATAGAATGAACCCGTAACGCACGTGTCGGTGTGTCGTGCACAGTTAGGCGTGTTCACACTGTACGATGATACTAGAGTCATTACCTATCTTTCCACAATAAGCTAGCACGCAGATTCAACTTATCATATTTGACCCTTCTTAACGTTTTCTAACTTTCGACTAAAACGCGTTACTGAGTACAATAATTTCTTTCATTTTTATTTTTAAAAATAAATGTTTTCGAAACAATTGCCACACTAATTGCTTTCCTTAGATGCGGTTGCATGGTTCCGACTTGTACTAACAAGACGGGTGGACGGGTGGATGATATGCCCACTTGAATACAACGTTATCTTCAACTACATATACCGGGGTGCCAGGTGGAATGAGCTCGTGTTTGTTTTCGGCTCCGGGCTACAACGTTTGGGCTCTTTTGATCTACCGGCGTTAGGACAGGGTATTGGCTAATTGGGTAGTTTTTTGGGTTCATATACCAGTGTAATGATGCGAGAGATGATATAAACCATTTCACCGCCAAAGGCAAAATCTGTGCCAACTATTATAATCTATGAAAGCCTGACAAGAACAGCAGTTTCTACATTGTTTTGCACTCCCCACCATTAAGCCAAATATAGTCTACAAAAATTTACTGAAATAACGAAACACAATTTTAGAAAAATAGAATTCAGCAGACGACATTTCCAAATTTGAAGCCAAAAAGGGTTAACGACTGCCTATTTTAAAGCTACTGTCTTCCCTCATTGTGCTCAGGATTAAGGGTTAGCATAACGACTGGTTTGTCAGTGTCAGGATAAAGTGACCGGCCGGGGTTCAGCCCCCCATGTGTATCAGTGCTATACACTGGGCACGTTAAAGAACCATATATCTCTACAGAAGAGTTCTGTGTATCCTCTCTGGGACGTCCATTTGCCATAGCTGGCAGAAAGTGACGTGAATCAAACAAACAAACACACAAACAAAACTACTACACTCTAGATATGGCTTAGGATAATGTCTGAAAACTGTTGCAAATGTTGAAATATTTTTAGGAAACATGGATGCACTTTGATTGGAAGTGATACTTGTGTTAATACATGTAATTACAAAATACCATTCAAAATTAGTAAGTATACCTCTTAAACTTACCTCGTTGGTTACGGTGTAGACATTTTTAGCGTGGTTTCGGTTACTTTAAGTGATCAATTCACGATAACTGTAATGAGTTTCATCCTGAAACCTCTTCCTTTCATGTTTGTATCATATTTACAAATTTTTGGCAGATGTTTTGAAACTTCCGAAAATTTTAACCAAATTTGAAGATTAGTCGATTTCAGAAAAATAGTATTCGGAGAAAGGTGGTAATAGTCTATATACAATAAAGTCGTGGTCTAATATCTGACATTAATGAAATGATTAAAGCGGAAAACGCTTAACGTATAACGCCAATAGTTTGAGATATTTCCTATATCAAATCAGATAAACAGTGAATTTCTGAACATGAAAAGAAGTTAAATTACGATGTAAGATGTTAATGTGTTTTTCTTAATTATTATAATTAAGCATTTCTAAATATACATTATGAAATATACACATTAATTGAAAACCTGTGAAAAAAGAAAGATTCTAGCTTTACATTCTAGACATCTGAATACATTTATCAATCAGTTGGTGAGGCGAGTATATCTTAAAAAATATAACTGCATTTACGTTTCAGACGTTCAAAGAAATGTTAAAATTTAAAATTATTAAATACGGAGTTTAGATGTGTATTACTATTAAAGTATTTTTTTTACATAAGATACGGAATTTAATGTAATTTCTACGTCGTTAAACGCGATGCAAAATATATGCGAGAAAGAGGGATAGAGACAAGGAGGGAGGGGGGGCGTAGCGAGAGGGAAGAAGGATGAGAGAAAGGACAGGCAGACAAACCTACAGACAGACGAATATACGGCGTGAGATGTATAAAGACAGCGAAGAAAGGACGAAGTCAGAAAGAGATAATTAGGAAAGCGAGAGATTTAAGTAGAGAGAGAGAGAGAGAGAGAGAGAGAGAGAGGCAGACAGAGATCTAAATACATGTAGGATTACTTTTTTAGGAGGAGGAGGAAGCCTTCCAGCTGGCTTGCGGTAGGTCGGTGGTTCTACCCGGTTGCATTCTGTGCCTGAAATAGTGTGCAGAGATCACCACCTGTAATGAGCTGCACGTCGCGATATGACTTGAAATACTGTTA
>JAULCC010118162.1:0-13900 GCA_032358795.1 Nuttallia obscurata
ATCGCGACGTCCAGCTCATTACAGGTGGAGGAAGACCCCGGGGGACCTCTGTACACTATTTCAGTCACAGAGTGCACACGGGTAGAACCACCGACCTACCGCAAGCCAGCTGGAAGGTATTTTTTCCTTATGAGATGAGACGGATTATATCAAGCAGGTTTACAATGAGTTGGTTATATATATCAGTACTTTTTTCTAAGTATGGATTTTCAACTGATTCAGGATTAGCAGATATATAAACGATCAGAGTCACAAAAACTAGATAATATGTTCATTTTCCTGATTTTGATTTTAAAAAGTACTTTAACTTGGTCGATGTTAACAAATTTCTTGTAGCAATCACCACTTTAAGACTAAGATCTTCTAATAAGTTATGAAAGAAAATGGTACTTATCCGAAGGATGCCAGAAAATGTATTTATTGTAATAAACTGGAAGATTAATTACATACATTATTTCACAGATACATTTTTTAACTAGTTTGTTTATGATTTATCATATATTTTAAAGAGTATTAAACCAGAGGCATGTGACGTTTTTGTTCTTTTCATGGGGATTTAAAGATATTTGGCTCTGTTTTGTTGATATTTCTCTAACATACATATCTCGTATATGTTAGAGGAAAATAAATCAACTAAACAGAGCCGAATGGTTATCTTTAAATAACCGAGCGCTTTCGGCAGATAGCCTTTATCAAGGGACAACCCATATATTTAGAAAAAAACAACAATTAGTCCTATTTACATTTATAGAACAAACAAACACACAAACAAACAAAACAACAAACTAACAAAAACCTGTTTGTACATGTTCATTTATCGTAAGTTCGTGAAAAAGTATGTGTGTATGCAATAACCTTGTAAATAACAAATTCAACAGAGTTAAACACATATCAAAATTTTAGTTAATTGGATATGTTCGATCTTAGTCTAAACAAATGTTTTGAAAAAAGTGGTCTCTCACGTCCATCCTCATGACTCAAAATGAATTGTGACCCGCTCAATAACAATTATATCCATTCAGCACTTCGGAAACGCCGGCGACTTCGGCACAAGTCGAGTCTCGCAGCCCGATGATGTCTGCTTAAAGTTTGCCTAAAGAATGGTATGTTTGGTCGAATCAGATCATATTTGAATGCAAACGATTTCGAAATTTGAGTTTACTAATTTCATGCTGTCACCCTATTGCTGATGCCGTGTGTTACGTAAGTATTGAACCGATCATTAGCCGCAGTCATCACACGAAGTCGAGCGCTTCTGAGAAGGTTCCGAACGCGACACTGATCTGGAAACGTTTTCGCAAACGCTCAATTGTCTTCCTTTGTGCAGCCGAACAGCTGGGAAACATTGGCTACTGTATGTTCAGCATTCAGCATCCCGATCACCTTATTTCCTTGGTCGTTATTTAGATTTGGCAATGCATTGACTTGACTTAATTTTATGTAATGTAATTTTGATCAATAATGGCAGTCAGATACTGCAATCCGGATATCGACCGTACAAAAGTAGTTAATCGGGCCTCTAAGCTAACTGATTATTGATAAAACCAACTTTGACAGGTACTCTAACGAAACGTGTGCATTATTCATAGCTTAATTTGACAAATTATTCATATTTAGGAAATAATTCATAAAAAATTAGGTACCTTCTTATTTGGCCGGGGAGACAGTGACGATTTCATACGTGGGTTCATGATTGCTCGGGAAGTGATCTGTTTAAAAGACATTCATATGGAAATGTACTCATCGACTTTTTTTTATAAATGTTAGTATGATTGTGAAAACAAAAAATGGAATGACTGTATCAACTAAGTTGTTTAAACATTGTTGATAGAGTGAATCAATACAAATAGCACCGTCTGCTTGATAGAGTGAATCAATACAAATAGCACCGTCTGCTTGATAGAGTGAATCAATACAAATAGCACCGTCTGCTTGATAGAGTGAATCAATACAAATAGCACCGTCTGCAAGAGTGTTATGTTTTATTTGTTTTCAAGAATACCTGTTATTTCTTATACTATTTTTCTACAAACCTACAAAACAGTCATTTCATAATACCACTGCATGCTAGTAATACGCTGTTGAAATCAATTGAAACATAGAAACGTCAAAACCAAGTCTTAAACCCATTGTTACCTCTATAATCTGGGTGTCACCGAGCTATTGCGCCTTCTCACAATGAAGGAAGATTTTATCAGAAAAAAACCCATATCATACCATAACAAAAAACTGCATGTCCGAGAAGTAATTATTGGAAACCGTACCTCGACATCGATACAATTTACAAATAATATTACCATAAGAATACGAAATCTTAGTTAAGTTAACGGTAATCGAATTCATCAACTTTTTACTTGTGAACGTCGGAAAGGATGGACGTGGTTATTTTGCATGTCAATGAAGAATTAGTTATACTTTATTTTTATTAGAAAAAAATGTTGGGAGAATTCCACTCAGATGTGTCCCCGAAGGGAGAATTTACTTATAAAAATTGTCTTTTCCCCAAAAAATCAAATAAACTAAACGAACACCGACATAATTATCTATAAAATTATCAATAAGAGCAATCTTGTGATAACTCCACACTTAACACCCATGGCTGGTTTATACTGTTTTCTTGCTCATTCGGCTTTTTTTTCTTAAGTACAATAGAATACGCAAATCACGTTTGACCATATTTGCTGATTCGGTTCTCCTTACTGACTAAATCGGTTACCACGGTGTTTGTGGTTGAGATTTAGGATGTAAACATGCCTAATCGGAATTTTATAGATACAAGAAACTTTTTAAAAAACATAAAGTGATTAAGATAACAGAATTTTTTTAGAAAGTAGGAATAACTTAACTAGTGTTCAACAAAGATGTAAATATAAATATGTTTTGAAAAAACGTGATAAACTAGGTAAAACCAATGCAAAAAAGTTTTGAAAATGTGTTATTTGACCTAAAATTGCAAAGAAATCCACAAATTATGAATTAGATGAAACTTTAATTTTTGAACGCTTTTCAGATTATTTATTGATGGAGATGTGGCAGATACGGCTAATCTCCGTAACGAATACCTAGATAAGCCATTTACTGAAGAAGTCATTAAAACTATTACTAAACCAGAAACAAAAGTAGTTACTTCGGCAACATTCCACCAGAATGTTTCATTGCTGCAAATTAATTTGTTGCACCATATTTTCAAAAAAATAAAACCCTTTTCAAAAATCGGGAATTTCCCCGAAAATATGGACTAAAAGCAGTTTTGTTCCAATTTATAAAAAAGTGACAAGCAACTATAGAGGAATACCGCTCAATGTCAAATTATTGTCTCAATGCTTAAGACTGAATGCTTGGTGTGAAAATGAACATAATTTTTATAAAAGAACTTGAACGCCTATAAAATATGATCTAGTTTGATTATTTGTCAACGTATTTTGTTCAAATTTTGAATATAAATGACTGGACACGTTATACTTACTCCGTAATTTAAATCCAATTTATTAGTTTGATAAAAGAACACTTAACAAATCAAAAACAACACACTGTAAAATTCAAATTCACAAAATGGCAATACCGTAAATTATAGCAATATGAAATGTCAGTTAATCACAGAACAGTACACCCGAATAGTTAACACTTCGTCTTGAAACGATCTCGAAGATGATCGGTAACGATTTGTGCATCTTGTGCGAGGCTGTCTGTGTTAATCATTGATGTGAATACATGCTGGCTATGGGTGCAGCGTAGCAAGCCAGATTGGCAGCCAAGGTAGACGGGGTAGGACTCATCACCCTACCCGCCCCACCATCCCGAGGGTGAACCGAGTGTTAAAGGGGCGAAACACCTGACGACGGATGGCCACTCGGCTGATGACGTCTACCTTATGCAGGTATACTGTATTACAACTCTACAATCGTGATTTACCAGTGACTTCCAGGAAAGTCTGGATGGCAACCAAGAATAGAATGATGAGACAGATTACATCTAAGAAAGACTAGAAGCGGTGTTCAGTGGGCTGTGAGGGGACATCAGCCACATTCGCTACGTCACAACATAAAGAAAGATACCCTCAGGGTCTTCCGAGAGTGGGGAGGAACAAAGACCCAATAGAACGGACTCGACGGTAACGAAACGGAAATCCAAAAGGACTACGAGCTTGACTGAAAACAGCACATCTGTCAGATGCCCCTGTTGCAAGGTTTGCAAGAACCACAGAAGATGAAAATCCACCAGACACGGAGCGGCTGCCAGTCACGTGAAGTACACCAGCAACGCGCAGGTGTTCCTGGTGAGACGGGAGAGACAATAAGCCAGGTGTCATACCACAGTGCTATATGTCTCCCAGCTTCTGTATTTTCACTGACTGGGGGAGAATCCGAGGACGGTACACAAGATCCCATTGATCACTTCTTGTCATCCCAAGAGGAAAGGCTTATATTTTGCCAGACAGATGAGCCTGAGGCATCCACTTCACATAGAGGAAGTGATTTTGTTTGTTTTGTTTGTTTGATTAACGTCACTTTCTGCCAACTAGGGCTAATGGAAGTAATAGAGGAAGTGATGGCTCCCCAATATTTGGGTCTTTCAGTGTGGACAGTGACTCTCCTATCTTGGGGGCACAGACCAGGAGGGAAAGCGAATCCTTTATCTTTGGTGAACAGAGAATGCAAAAAATAACCGCACCATCAAAAGCAAGCCCAGATAATAATCTGTCATTCCCAGTGTCATGGGGAACACCAGCACACAACGCTGTTCCAGTCAAGAGACCACGCCATCCAACATCAAGTGAAAGACGGCCCAAAATTGCATGGCCCAAAATGAATGATGCCAGTTGGAGTCCTTTGACATGGACTTGGACTTCATCCTACAGTCAGCACTATCAGGGGCAGTTGATAAGAAGTTGCAAGCACTGCCATCCATAACCTACTCCCTTGGGAAGCAGAGATTCAGCCTGGAGAGAATGATAGAGCCTAAGAAAACTCAGCTGTGTCTTAACAGGAGATAAGGTGAGATCAAGAATTTCCGAGCAGAACTCCGCTCTCTACGAAAGAGATTCAAGGGCGCCACTCTGACTGAAAAGAATGGTCTTGGCCTACTGAGGGAACAACTAAGGTCACGCCTGAAAACACTTACCACCGCAGAGAGAATCAGCAGAAAGAGGAAGACCAAAGCCAGAAGGAGATCGGCTTTCATCGCAGATCTTTACAAGTTTTCCAGAGATCCACTTTGGGAAGAGAAGACTGGAAAGCTCTTCGAGCAGCAGGATAGAAGTGGAACAGTACCTACTGAACACATATTCAGATCCTCTGAGAGATGTATCTTTAGGTGACTGTAAGAGGATTCGTCAGGTTGAAGAACCTGGCATTCCACTTGATATGAAAGAACCAACATTGAGTGAAGTGAATAACACTGTAAAGAAAGCACGATCTTGCTCTGCCCCTGGACCAAGTGGCATTCCTTGTTAGGTTTACAAGATATGCCCCAAGCTCCTGAGACGACTATGGCAACTTTTACGAGTAAATTGAGCGAAGCCTGTGTAGTGTAGAGAATAGGACTGTCAGCGTAGAGCAGAGGATGAGTGCACTTGATGTATTTAAAGAAAAAATAGACGGGTTTGACAAAGATCTTAAGAAGTTTTGGAATGTATTGGAAGACAGAAATAAGCAAACAATTGAAAGAATGGGTGTAGTGGAAGATACAATTGAGAGTCAAGAGTTTTCATGTGGACTGCTGGGGGATAAAGTGGTTTCTTTAGAGAAAGAAAAGGACATGCTCAAATATGAGGTTATCTATCTACAGTCTCAATCCATGCGGAATAATTTAATATTTTCAAATATCACAGTGGCTCAGGGAGAATTTAATGAAGAAGCAGAAGCAAAGGTTAGGGACTTTCTTCACCAAAAAATGAAAATTGTAAAAAGATTTAGCAGACAAGATCGTTTTCGACAGAGTTCACAGGGTGGGAACACACGCACAAGGTAGGTGTCAGCGAATTGTGCCAAAATTCCACGAATTCAAAGAAGAGGAATATGTAAGAAGACAGGGGACCAATTACTTTGTCAGTGAACAGTTTCCAAAGGCAATAGTAGATAGGAAACTGGCCATGGTTCAAAGGATGAAAGCTGCGCGATCAGATGGCAAAAGAGCCTTGATTGCATATGACACATTGTACATCGACGGCAAAGCAATAATGGACTAGGGGTACAAGGAGGGTGAAATGAAATTTGTTTCTTAGAATGTAAATGGTTTAACAATAGTCAAGAGAAGCAGCACTGACTTTGTAAATATTATTATCTTTCTTTATGAAACTTGGCATCTGCTGACAGTGATATTGACTTATCTGGTTTTGTAGCTCATAACTTTTATAGAAATGTACAAAATCGTAACGCTAAGAGACGTAGTGGTGGTGTTGCATTGTATTACAAGGAAGGGTTAAAGAATGCCATAGAAATTACGAGAACACTTTGTGATACAATAGTTTGGATAAAACTTGATCGTATTTTTAGTTTCACTTTGATTCCGATGTTTATATTTGTGGAACGTATATATATATGGTGTGAAGACTCACCAATTAATAATATTTACACTGTTGATTTATTTGAGTTGTTAGAGATTGATATTGATCATTTCAGTCCTATGCTTCGGTGTTTTTAACCTGTTATATGGATGGCAGAGTTAGTTTTAAAAATTATTTTATCGCACATGATTGATATAATGAGTTATTTAGATGATATGGAGTACAGTCCAGATACGCCCCTGATACGGGCCTCCCAAGACAAAAAGTGCAACAACTATGGTACACATCTTTTAGATTTGTGTAAATCATCATGTGTAAGAATTTGCAACGGTAGACTGGGTAGTGATCACAACAAAGGTGCATTTACTTTTTTGTCGAAGCAAGGTGCTTCTGCCATCGATTATTTACTGGCTAAAGAATGTCATTTCTCGTGCATTGCGAAATTTGTGATCGAACTTTTCAATGAATGGAGTGACCACTCGCCTATTACATTCTCATTATATTGTAACAACTCAAATTTACCGGTATCTTCTGAGTACAACGAAGTCAAGGGATTTACATAAAAAACAGTTTCAGATCTGGTATTATTGGTAAACTACCACAATTATATTGGTCAACCCAAGACATCGATATTTCCAGCAAAGATTATATAAATATTATAGTTTCAAATTTTACCACAATTGTTAGAGGTGCAGCAGATCCGCTATTTTCTAAATGTACCAGCAAAAAAAAAATACAACTTTCAATGGCTCTTCTGTCGCTAAAAGTAAAGAGTGGTTTGATGGAGAGTGCCACCGAGCAAAATTGATTTGCATGTATTTAGAGGCATTGCGTGCTTTAAACCAATTTCAAACTGATGCTTGTAGACAATAACTTTATGAGCACAAAAGGCTTATATGTAAAAAGAAAAAGTTTTGAATAAAAAAAATAACAGAAATTGAACGATTGAAACAGTGTAGACCTAAACAGTTTTGGAATTATGTTAAGAAACAGAAAAACAATCAAAGCAATGAAATTTCTTTGGACGATTTTTTTTACATATTTTCAAATCTAGAGAATGATATCTACAAAGGAAGAAAACGTGGAAGCGAATGCATTTTGTAGCACACATGATTTTTCAAGTAATACTGATAATAATAGTGAGATTGATGATCCAATAACGTTTGACGAAATCTTGAAATGTGTAAAAAATCTTAAAATGGGCAAAGCATAGGGTCTTGATTGTATTATAAACGAGTATCTGATTGAGAGTATAGATATATTAGCGCCGTATTTGTGTGACATTTTAACGCTTGTTTGAATTCAGGTCATTATTCAAACCAGTGGTGCGAAGGTGATATTATACCGTTACATAAAAAAGGAGATACTGGTTGTGTAAATAATTACAGGGGCAATAGTTTGCTCAGCTGTTTATCGAAGTTATTTAACAAGTATTTTAAATAACCGTCTCGAATCTTTTTGTAAAAGCTGTGACACGAAATCCGACGCCCAATTCGGGTTTCGAAAAGGTAGTTCAACCATAGACGCCATAGTCTCTTTATTATCTATTGTTCAGAACTATTTTGGTATGAAAAAGCGTTTATATGTTGCTTTTATAGATTTGAAAAAATGTTTCGATAGCATTTATCGCAATGCACTTTTTTTAAAATTGGATGTAAAGGGTAAAATGCTTAGGGTAATAAAATCCATGTATGAGAAGGTGAAGTATTTTGTGAAACATCTTGATACATTTTCAGACATTTTTGAATATGCAGTTGGTTTACGTCAAGGGGAGGTAATTTCTCTTACTTTGGTTTCTTTTAAGAAGATCTCGAACTTTATTTGCAAGACCAATTAGATTCTGGTCTTTTAATAAACGACATTGTTTTAATCCTTTTATTATTTGCTGACGATAGGATATTGTTAGGAAAAACTCCGGAAGAGTTACAACACAATCTGAACTTACTGCACGATTATTTCTTGCAATGGGGGTTGGAAGTCAATGCAACTAAAAAAAAAATAGTATTTCGTAAAAGGGGTGGCTTACTTCAGGATGAATACTGGACATATAACGACCAGGAAATAGAGGTTGTCGATAATTTAAATTACTTAGGGACTATTTTCAATTATACTGGTAACTTTTCTTTGAATACTGAACACATGGTTGGCAAATCTTTGAAAGTTTTAAATGTTCTTGTTATAATTGTAAAAAATTACCGATGAAACCAAAATTACTTTGGCAATTATTTGATGCCTTTGATGGTTCAATTTTATCATATTCCTCTGTAATTTGGGGGTTTCCAAAGCTAAAAGAAATTGAGCGCATTCAATTAAAGTTTTGTAAAAGGTTATTCTCTGTTGATTTCAAAATTATGATTTGTTAAATAGTGATGCGTGACTAAATGCTTTATTGTATGTTATGTTTTGTAAGATTATGTACTATGTACAAGTCTAATAAAATATATGTTCTGTTCTGTCCTGGTATACATTGAATAGTACACATGAATCAAATCACATCACAAGATGTGATCGTGATATTAAGCCATAAATCGAGGGCATCAGATATACCTTCCGAGCTGTGGAATGTAAACAATATCTTAGATTACTATGATAGTAAAATAAGAAATTCACACAATTACAAATAACGGATGTAATTTGACTTACTACACGTGTTCAGCTACAGTTTTTATTCATGATTATGCACACTGCTTTAGAGCAGTTTAACGCGATTTTAACATGTTTTGAGCTTTATTATGGCTTTAACTGAATTAATGCGCTTAGTTCTTATTTTTAAGCTACTCTCTACGCTTTACATTAAAATCGTTACAGGTAGCACAAATCAAACGTCTTTTATATATGGGAAACATGCTAGGTGGGCCTTGTTAGAAAGGAACATTTATTTTTCTGATGATAAGTTACAAGTCACAAGTTTCAAGTTTACAGATAGCAGAGCTTATTTTAAACGTTCTAACCCCTTAATAGTTTACATGTGCATACTTCACTTAACCTTTACAGTACATTGAGTGTTACTAGTTTATCAAAGGGTATATCAGGTAGATGTACAACAGTCGTTTATTCTCTTTCTAGGCTAGCTTGCTGGTTTAAGTTGAACAAGGGCATACTTTGTCCTGGATTTTTCATAATATCTGGTTTACTAGCAAAATATTCTCTCATACAAAATTGCCTGCGTTGGTGAGAACTACTTAAAACCACCCTTCTCGTTGTATGACATATCTGCAACATATGTTTGTTGTGAAGCATTGCAATATCTGTTAAATATAGTTGTTTATGTAATTTTATGGCTAAATTATGTCCATTTATTGGCAAACTCCAGAATTTCCTACTTTTACTGACTGATTTCGTTCAACTTTTTACCAAAAAAATCACAGAACACAATATTTAATGTGTTTATCCTTGAGGTATATTATGGTGTAATAAAATGTATTTTAAAACAGATATTCTTGCAATTTTATTGCTAGAATATTTAATTCATATGCAGCAATTCTATGTTTACATGTTTAATACATATAAAGATTATTCACTTTAAATTAAATTTATAGCTATAGATTAAGGTAAATAAGAATATTCGCACCTTTTGCTGAAAGCTCTATATTGCACTTAACATATTCACATCGTTAGGTGTATCTGGCTGGAATGTTGTTTGTGGTGGAAGAGTAAAACAGCTTTGACAAAGTTCTGCAGTAACACGCATTCAGTTATTAGATTTCAGATCAATAAATCCATACGATGTTCATTAGTAAATTGCTGTTTCCTCTGCATATGTCTGCTTCAGTGCAGTATCATATAACAGATTTCATGTTGTCAGATCAATTTATCTGCTGATGAAATTCCAAAACAATTGTTGAATCAGCTTCTGGTTATAATACATTAATGCCTTTGATATATAATGTAATCTATGTGCAAAACATCCAGCCTCTTATTTATTTAGAAACTACCAAGCTCCGTTATACAAAACCTCTCTGACTTAAAATCAAAATACCCTCAGTTTTAAAGTAACAGCACGGTAACTATTTTAGCGACATTTGTAATGGAATATGGTGTACCATGACGGTCATAATGTTGAGGCAGTACACAAATATACAGATATTTTATCTATATCATACCAGATAAAGACGGTTTATAATATCTAGGCCATTGTATATTTGTGTTATTTCAGAATATACAATTTTTATAATCAGAATCAAACATAAGTTAAGATAGTCTAATTGTATCATATAGAATGGTTAAACAGTAGAATATATAAGCAAAGCGCTGGAGGCGCTTAGAGCCTTTACCTTAGATTTCTTTTAAGATCTAACATGGATCAGTGTTTATACGAGTATAAATAGAGATAAACAACATCGGTATCGATAACATTTAATTTGCATTAAAATTCGCATATAATAAGGGAATTTGATATAATGTGGAAACAGCAACCACTGTTCTATATAACCTATGTGCCCATACGAACAAAGTTGGTTCGTTGTCTACACAGCCCTCGTATCAGGAAATAAGCATTGTGGCTCATAATATAAAAGCAAGACTCACTGCTTTCATTTACTTAATGAGAAATAACCGGGAAAGTTTATGCATAAATTGTTTAAAAAAAAACCTGCAACAGATGTACTTATTTCTTAATTGGCTGTCACTTTGAGGTAAATCCTTTTTCAAGCTGGTATATCTGTTTTCACTCTATGTATTTTGAAACATTTTGTTTATACCTCTTTACAAGTCCACGGGATTTTCTATTAAACAAATAACTATTGTCCGTTGTATTTCATTTAAAGATCAATTATAAGATTTAACAATACAATACAAATACAAACACATGGTATTTATATAGCGCATAAATTATACTCAACTCAACTCAAAAGCAACTTTATTTAGGCAATCGGCAAACTAAATTGCCTTTGACCACAAAATACATATAAACAAACATGAAATATGGCTATAGTCAAATTACAAATTCATATACAATAATTCTGGTACCAAAAATCCATTAAATTTTAATAGAAAAAACAACAACATAACAAGAGCTCTGTTAGACAGAAAATACCCCATTTTGTACGATTACCTCTGTCCTCATATTTAAAACATTTTTAATAAATCTCGCAATATTTGTTTGGATTCTTTTGTTTTGGGCTTTCATCTATGTTATAATTTTTTCTAAAGATGGCCAAGTAGCATAATATTTTGGTATATATATATATATCATTCTGTACTCTCTAAATCTCGGACACACCAACATGAAATGGAATTCAGATTCAACTTGTTTTTGATTACAAAAAACACAAATTCTATCCTTTCTATTTACATTATTATATCTACACGATTCATTTGCTAAAGTATGCGCTGATAATCTTATTCTTGTAATATGCATTCTGAGGTTGTCGTTCTTGATATTATCTATATATGATTCATACTTGTATTCCCTTTTAAATTTTGAAAAATATTCTAATTTATTTGAGTTATCTATTTTGGTAATCCATTCCTGTATGTACAGGTCCCTTATTTTTCTCTGTAGCATTGGCAAATAGTTAGTTTCTTTATCAAAAGTTCACCATAAATCACTATACCCTAAGTTTTCTAACTTTTCTTTAATCCTATTAGCCCAGCATTTATTTCCCTGTATATTGTCGTTCTCTTCATTATATATACGTCGTTTTATTAACGAATCTTCACATTTCATAATTCTTGTCCAATATTTTAACGATCTTTCGATACTTTAATAGATAAAGGCTATCGCCCTATTTCTCCTTAAACCGCACTATTTGTGGTTTGTTTTCTTACTCCTAAAATAGTTTTACAAAATTTGATATGGAGTCGATCCACTTCTTTATAACTGTATATTCCCCAAACTTCAGAAGAATACAAAATGATTGGTGCAGTTAGTCTATCGAACAAAGATAGTTTTGTTTTTACATCCAGTTTCATTTTTTTTTGAATAATGAGAGTAAATTATTCATTGATAAATTACATATATTTTTAATCTTTGCGTATCTTTTTCTACTTTCTAGAAAATTTCTTTTGTTAATTAACATCGGATTTATCATTTTCAAAAGTTCGCTTCTTTTGATAAAACTCTGATTTTGCTTTTTACACTCATCATTAAACCAATTAACTTTTCTGTATGTTTTTCTATTTTCCTTATTCATGTTAATAGTTTTTCCATACATTTGAAATGAAATAGTTGAAATTAAATCGGAAAATTTATGTATATTAGTATCTATTGTTCAGTTTTTCGTTTAATTGTATACCCTTATTAGGATCCCAAAAAACATCTTGAGCCGTCTATTGTTGTTTTCAATAACCGGAATGCGACACTTTAAGGAAAAAGTAATAGGACAATGTATCGAGAATTCATTCAAATCAAGAACTCCAAAATCAGTTATTAAATCAAATTTTCTATGTGAGTTATCAGATAATCTACTACACTTGATCCCACTGTATTTCGATTAACTTTGTAGCAGGTAAAATCCCCATTGTCAAGCCTACCATTAACTACAATTAAACTATTTTCTTTACACAAAGCAAGTAGATTATTACCAAACTTATTTACAACCTTATCACAAGAATTTCTCTCAGGCAAATTGTCTGCGTTTATATACAATGGCATATCTACATAACGATTTAAACAGGTTTCTTTAATACAATCAGTTTTCTCTCTTATTCGTGAATTTAAATCGCCCGCCAAAAACACGACAGTCAAAAAGTTCAAAACGCTCTGTTCTATAGGTAGGAGAATTTTCGGGTGGTATGTAACAAATACAAAAATAAATATCGTTGTCAAACTCAAATTCATCTTTGTTTAAGCAAAACCATATATCACCCTTTTTTCATCGATTTGTTCTAATCTAAGTTTCCCCTCCAACCAGTTTTTGAAATATACAATAACGCCACCACTATATTCTTTTGCTTTACGATTACTTTTAGGCCTTGAACAATTAAATGCTTAAAACCACTAATATAAACATTGCTCTGAAAATAACGCCATGTTTCTGTTTAAAGCAATATATCATATTTTGAAATAAAGTTTAGAAAAGACTCATCTGATAGCTTTCTATATAGTCCATAACAGTTGTCGCCTCTCTCGAATGTCCCTTGGGTACTGGTCACTGACCCGGTACGATGTGTCTCTCAGTTCAGTAAATGCTGTTTGCTTAACGGTCAATTTGTCCTGGTAGTAAAAATATTTATTGTAGGTTTGGTTGCTCTTGTTTTTATGAGTATTTCCTTATAAGGAAATATTCGGGTATTTTCGGATATTTTCGTTGAGCGTCTAAGTATATATTAACTCACCGTTGTGTGTTCGAATCCCGGTCTGGGCACTTCGGATTTATCAAGTGAGGCAGCCTTCCAGCTGGCTTGCGGTAGGTCGGTGGTTCTACCCGGGTGCACTCTGTGCCTGAAATAGTG
>JAULCC010118273.1:0-12280 GCA_032358795.1 Nuttallia obscurata
ACGTAATACTCTTTTGAAATATTCATAGTTTTAATCGTCTTTAGCCATGGACAGAAAATAATATTATCATGTATGTAGGTGTTACATAGCGTGAATAATACTTTGATTAAATATGCTTTATTGCTTTTAACTTAACGGTGTTGTTATGGTGTCAATGGCAACGCAATTCTGCAGTTATCCTTTAATGTTCATCTTCTATTTGTATAATTTAGTTACTTCTGTTGTTTGGAATGTCCAACGTGGCTGAAGAAAATGAGCGCGTGCAAATAGCCAATCTGCTCATTAAGCACGGGGCAAGTTTGAAAGAGGTTAACAATAAAGGACAAACTCCGCTAGAGGTCTGTGGTAGTCAAAGAATGAAAGAAGCTGTAAAAGTGTTTGCTGACAAAAAGTAAGTGAACTATCTTACAATGATTCCTGAAAAAAGTATAACCTCTTTGTTGGTATTGCATATTTCCTAAATGTACGAATTTCTGACATTTAGTGACACCACTTACGTTTCCACGCCCTAGAATATTGTGAATGATCGTCGTGATCAAATATATTCCGTGGAAACATGTTAATAATCCAAAGCCTTATCTACTAAGGATAATTTTATATTACAATATACTTTGATATTATTTTACTGCTATAGTATTCCCTAAAATGGCTTACCTTGCTAAATTAACTGCCCATTTTATTTTCAAATTACCTAAATGAAGATGCCTTTATTGCTTTCAGAAATTATACTTTCGTTAATTCTACATACTTCGGTAAGCACACTTTTATGGTGTCCTTTTGTCGAATATTATGTTTAAAACTCATAACTAATTGTCCATTTAATGTTGTAAGCGCTGATTGGTCTTCTGCATGAATTTGAATGCTTCAAATTTGAAATTGTAATCGTATTTCAGTTCGCCGTCCACCCCATCGAAACGACCCAGTACTGCGCGTTTACAGCGAGAGATGTTCTCTTCTTCCGTACAAAAATGTCTTGTCTGCAGCCTAAACATGGCCGACGTGAGATTTATTCCATGTAATCATATGATCACGTGCCAAGCGTGTTGTTACCAGTGCCGAATTTGCCCTATATGCCAAGAAATTATCATGCAGCGAAAGAACAAGGGTAAACTCATTTAAACAGATAACTTACAAAATGTACTTTAAGAAAAACGAGCGTTTGGTTATATTATTTTCTGTATTGGGGGCTATATAGGAATCTCATAACCCCGCCTGTCCGTCGAACTGTTCATCTCAGTGCGGTAAACTCACGTGACTTGTGACGTAATTTAAGTTACCGCGCAATCAGCGATTCAAAATTTCAAATTGCTATAAGTATTTTAGTTTTACGTTTATTGTGTTAAAATATAGCCTATGCTAATCGTAAATCAGTAATGATTACATATTTAGAGAATATTACATGTGAGGTGAACAACATACATGTACAGTTTTATTCGACGAGTCCAATAATGCAAGCGCACGGATTTGATATTTTATTCCTCACATAAACGGTAATATGTAATGTATATATATATATATATAAAATGTAGCATTTTCCGACTTTCATTTTCATTAAGAACATAACGAAAATGAAAGCCATGTAGAGGTAATTGGGTTAAAAGCTTACTCTTACAAAATATAGTTCCATAAAAAATCAAGACAATCTTTACATTTATACCAATAACAGAAAGCAAAATATTGTTTTCTGTTTTCGACAAATAGATTGATTTTTATAAGATACGATAGAACTCCTATATCGTTTTTGGTATGTGTCTTTATCGAAAATTTATTTTATGAATACAATTCACATGACTTAAAGTTTAACCATTGAATTCGTGTCCGAGAAAGCGAACCTGCACGCCGCCAAACGTGAGAGCTCCAACGTTTTGCTTTCGTTCAATCTATCATAATGCAAACGTGTAGATGTACAATCATAAATACTGTTTAAGGACATGCTAACATGTGACCTTGTGGAATGTCATAATCCACAGTTCTCGTATGGAGGCGTGTATCATTTTGTCAGGTATGCTTGATTTTACTTGTACTTTTTCAGATGGAGCAATCATAATTGGAGATTCCTGTATCATTTCTTGAATCGGAAGGGAGTCCAGAATAGCAATGCTGTAACGTCTGGTGAAAGTAAATAGTATGTTGTTAAATGACTTGCATTTATTATGACAACAGAGATGTAAATGTGAAGCAAATAAATTCTAAATGCATGTGCATGTGTGATTACAGCTGATTTGGACAACGTAATAATATTTTATAGCATGTTTGTATTAGTTTAGTAGTTGAAGTAGTATTTCATGTACGAATCACGCAATGAAGAAATAAGGGTGAATGTTACTTCAGTGTGAGGTTATCTTGCATGGATTGTATTCACATTCTCAATAACCGTATGGGTTGCAATAGAAATATTATTTCTGATTCAATACTGTTGTTATGTAGTTTTTCAATGTAGTTATTGAAAGACATTTGAAAACATTAAATACAATTCTGCCCTGTCAACTTCAAGACGGACAACAGGAAACAAGTCATGTTGCATTTTTGAACAGACAAAGTATTAGATAACAAAAAAATTAATTTTATTCACATATATATCCTGTAACTGGGATAAATTGCATTATTATAAAACATTAGGTATATTTTTATGTAAACATTTCTGTAGATTTATGCAGATTTTTACTGAATTTTTAATTTAAAAATATATATGAATATGTTAGAGCTTTATTTTCCTATTGCGTGTACGTTATACGGGGGAGAGTTTGGTTAACCAATATGTTTTTATGGCAGTATCATATTCGAATGTATAGCTTTTTGTATCAACATGGATGTGACATCCCTTTAAATGTGTTACTCGGAACACCTCGGATCTAAGTATACTAGTTATAATGGTTGATAATGTTACAAATGTACATATAGGTTTATACGGGATATGTCTCCGAAATTAGCCGGAAAAGGCCGAGTAGGTATGTTTTGATATACTTAAATGCATAAATAAAAACTTATAGTTATTAATCTGTTTTGATTATTGTAGAATTTCTTGTTTTCTGATCTGTGGTAGAATGTGTACAGGTTGTGTTGTTCATGTGTATAATATAACCGTCAAAAATATTATTTTGGCTTCATTGACTCATTGGTGACGGTAATTGACTTTGAATCACTTCGTCCTTCACCGCTGTTATGTTTAGGTTCGAACATCAGCTTGGAACATACACTTTCATAACAGCAAGCTATATAGCTAGCATGTTTACGACCAGCATTGTTGCAGTGTGACCTAAATCCCAAACAATGATAGTGCAGTCATATTTATTTGTTTCCAGTACTGTCGCGAACAACCTGATAAAAGTAGGAAACTATTATCACTTAAAGAGATACTTGTACATGTAGCATATCTCCGAGTCTATGCACCTGCTGAATGTTTTTTTTTTCGTGTCGCTTAGTAATAGATACTAAATGAACTTGAAATATCGTTCTACTTACAGGGATATGTTTATTAATTTAATTTCAGTAGAGGTTGTAATTTAACCACAAAGTAGGTTTTTTCAAGACAGTTCCAAAATTTGTACAAAACGGAAACAGACCAAACCATCCCAGCACATCAAAAGATATGAAATCAGACAAGTTATTTACGAATCGCTTTCTGTACGTATCATGTAGACAATAAAACAGTTTTGTTATGTGCAACACTTTTTGTAAAACAATATACGCTGCCTTATATAGAAATTACTATAAAGCATAAAGGAAAAGAAGTGTTTTCCGTCTTTTCTAACAGTTCATGCAGACCATTAAACATTTTTGTTATGTGCAACACATTATGCACAACAATAGACCTGCCTTCTGTAGAAATAAATATGAATCATTTAGTGAAATTTTCCCAACAGGTTGTGTTCTGTATTCGAAACCATATTGTGTTGTGTATTTCCAAAATACTATGTTGTTAATAATGCTTGTGGTTTATATATCCAATCAGTTGTGCTCTTAATACCTTTTTATGTAAAACGCTGTATTGCCAAATAAAATAGTATTTGTATCCCCGAACATGCCGTGTTTTCTTTTCTTCAAAACATGTGGTTTTCTGTATGTCCATGTAATTTGTGAGCTGTATTTCTCACACATGTTTTGTTAAACCTTTAGCATGCTAAGGGCGACCGAGACAGTGTTTGCAAACAGTTTGGATCCAGATTAGACGCTGATTAACTCGGCGTCTAATCCGGCTCCAAGCTGTTTGACACTCGGCCAATTGTTTCTCCTAATATTGGGCGATTTTGATGAATTTTAAAATCTATGCAGACGACAGTTTAAGCAGACGACATTTGTTCAGCAGGCTAAAGGTTAATTAAGTTCTTTATTCCCATGCCGTGCATCGGCTTAGTAATATAAACTTCACTATTAATATCGAATAAGTTTGTATATCCGATACGTATTATACCAAACCTCCAAAAGTATTGTTTTTGTTTGTTTGTTTGTTGTTTTGGAATTTAACGTCGCTTTAACAGTATTTCAGTCATATCGCGACGTCCAGCTCATTACATGTGGAGGAAGACCCGATAAGACCTCTGTACATTATTTCAGGCACAGAGTGCACCCGGGTAGAACCATCGACCTACCGCAAGCGTGATGGACGGCTTCCTCACTTGAAAAATCCAAAGTTCCCAGACCGGGATTCGAACCCACAGCGGTGAGGGGCTGAGAGATTGTAAATCAATGACTATAACCACTCGGCCACGGAGGCCCCCCAAAAGTATTGTTTAGAAAGCTATTAATAAATATGTACTCTCATGATCCATACGATATATTAAATATAACTGTTATAATGGATAGTTTTTTTTACAGCAGAAATACTTGTGGTTTAGGTTGTGCCTTCGCAGTACAGTTCAAATTCTCTATTGTTACCTTAATGGAGAAAAGGGACGTATATAGTAGATTAACAATGTTGTGTGGTTTGCATTTCTCTTTTGTTTGGTTGCCATTATTTCTACTGAAGACGTTTTATACCAAACATGTTTGTTTTTTGTTGAAATGACATGCCGGTAAGGAGATGATGAGTTTTCTAAACTTAAAATTTCATTGTTGTTGACGATATTATTGTGAGGTTGTGTACCACGAAGTTGCCAAATGTGCGTATTTAATAAACTACTTTTGTGTCACTTAGTGTTTGGGTCCGGGTTTTGTTATGTGTGTTCTACTAGTGCTCTTGGTGGAATAAAACGAACACAAACTCCCCCGGTTAAACGTAGGTCTATATCAGAAATGTCATTGACGTTTAGTTACAAATAACACCACAGTAGAAACAGATATGCAAGAAAATCTTTATTTGCATTTATATAATATTCCATGCATAATTAAGACACGCAAAATAAAAATTTGAAATACCATTTCACGCTTACATTGGAATTCTTCAGAAAATACTAATATAGTATAATGCAAATTACATAATTCAGTCTGTATATGGTTTAAACGACAAAGGAAAAGCTTCACGCAAAATTGCTGATCACGTGGATATCATGTACAGAGTTAAGTAATTTGCCCTGAGTTTAGATCTCAACTTTCGTTTTTTCCGTTTTTTCAAAAGCAAATATTCAACTGTCTGAATCCCTTTGTAATAAGTGATAAACAGGATTTTTCAAAAAGAATTGTTAGAAAAAGTTTAGATTGCCGAAATGGGGCATTAAAGCGACTAAACTCCAGATTTTGTTACAATTTGCAGAAGTTTCAAAACATCTGCCAAAGTTTGTAAATAAAATATGAAATAACATGAATGCAAGAGGTTTAAGGATGAAACTTTTTACAGTTTTTGTAAAGACACATAAAGTCACTGAAACCACGCTAAAAACGGGGTATGTTTTAGATGGAAAACTACTAACTTTGAGTGTCTTTTTGTAATAATAACCACAAGTATCACTTCCAATCATAGTACATCCATGTTTCCTGAATTTATCTCAACATTTGCAACAGTTTTCCGATATTTGATATCCTAGGCCATATCTAGAGTGTGCCCAGTAGCTTTAGATTTAACCAGGAGATATGAACAAACTATGTTATTAAAATGAACAGACCAGAAAATATGAACAAACCAGAAAGTAAAAATGAAAAATAACGACGCTAAAGCATAGAACTTTTCCCCGATCACATTTACTAACATGCAAAAAATATTGTCTAGTATCATGAAAAACAGATATAAGCTTCGCTTATTTTGCGCAAAAAAATGTCAATTTCACTTCTATTGGTTTCAAACATTGTTTTAACCCTTAACGTGCTGAAAAAAATTGTCGTCTCTAAATCTGCCTGGATTTAAAATCCTTCGGATTAGCCTAATATTTGAAGGAACACTTGGCCGAGTGTCAAACAGCTTGGATCCGGATTAGACGCCGAATTACTCGGCGTCTAATTTTGATCCAAGTTGTTTGCAATTTCTTTCACGGTCGCGCTTACCAGGCTAAGGGTTAATTGATGTTTTGAACGTGCAGTGTTACAATGCTTTTATATAATTATACATAACTAAAACTGAAATAAAATGTGTTATTTATAATGAAATATACGATTCCATAAACAGTCAAAGTCATATACACACAACAAATATTTTAGACATGATTGGTACAAAAACACGATTTGTTAACCCTTAGCCTGCTGAAAAAATGCCGTCTGCTTAAACTGTCGTCTGCCTAGATTTTGAAATTCATCAGAATCGCCCAATATTCTGAGAAACAATTGGCCGAGTGTCAAACAGCTTGGATTCTGATAAGACGCCGAGTTACTCGGAGTCTAATCTGGATCCAAGCTGTTTGCAAATACTATCTAGGTCGCCCGTAGCAGGCTAAAGGTTAAATAAACGTCTATAAGCTGATAGTCATCTCCTCGAAATTATTTTCGGTAAACTAACACTCATTTAATTATTTCCTGTGTGATTAAGAAAACATCTAAATGTGCGTTATTATTTGCATTAAAAAAAACGTTTCATACATGATTGTCACCTTTTAACATGATCAAAAGAAACCGTGTATATATTCAATGTAATCCGGATATCTATTCAATAATAGTTTTGCATACATGTAGCAAACACTGTCATATATAATGATTCTGAGTTTCGTGTCAGATATAGTTTCACCTATAATTGCATAGTATACCAACATAGGTCATGATAGGCTCCTGTTTTTGATCTGCATCACATAAAACTGGTACAGGTTTGAAACGATCTCAAGTCAGTTATTCATTCGAAATCATGTTGTCCTTAGTTTGGCAAGACATGTGTGCCACGTGCACCCCGCGCTTATTGTACTTTGCAGTCGATTTCCTCTTCCACTCTCCCTTCTGAAAAAAAGTAAAACACAATGTGTGTAATAGTTTAAAACCAATATTTTTCACTCAGTTCTATATACATGTAGTATATATGTACCTACCATTCATAACATCTATATGCAACAAGGACAACATAACTAGAAGAAATCATAAATAATTATTTTAGTTAGTTTAACCTTGTTAGTTTACATTGATTATACTAAAATCCTACACATTTAAATTCGTTACCATGGTAAATCCAGTATTGTGTGTCTTATGACGTTCACAAGAAATGGTCCCACCGAGGCTCAAACGCGCAGTTGTTTTCCATAACTGAAAATAATAATTTCTCAGAACTGCACTGTTTCAGAATGAGAATCTATATGTCGTTGTCTATGGTAGATAGTGATTAAGCAGTTCCACAAAGGCCTTATTATCACAGTAAATAGCAGTACACTAGCTTTTTCCTGTTTTCGTCACCAGCGACGATTGCTATGAGTAGGGGAGTGATATTTATTTACAGCTTATACACATAAACGTGTGTTTGTATATACTGCTTTGTTATAGATCGTGTTTCAGAAACGAAATGGAAATTTTACTATCTTAACTTCTTCCGCCAGTTCTAACAATTATCTACGCAACACAAAATAGTGCTATACAGTGAATTTTATTTAAACATGTTGTTCTAAAGGAGCTCTTTTAAAATCAATGGAATGAAAACTTGCCATCTTGAGTACACTGCCTTGTCTTGTATATTCATTTGTCGATCATTAATATTTACAGTTTCATGACATGTTAACTTTTGTAATTCAAATTAAGTATACTATGTACATCACTCTGATTGTTGAAATGAGTGTTTGACTTTTGGGCCGGAGGCCTTAAATTACGAATAAACCAGCATTGTATTGTAGTACATTGTTACATAACTATCTTTACGTTTAGCTCTAAAGTAATAAGTTAAACATTTTGCCTATATATATGGCTTAACATCCGATAACGTCAATAAGACGATTGAACAAGTGTTGAAGCAATAACCGTGATTTAATTATTTAAAAACTTATGATAATTTTACACTTCGATTACGATACTTCGTAAGACACTGTCCTGAGTCCTAAGACGACCCCAGTTACATGTATATGTGTAAACTTTTACTGTTTATTCATTTGTTTAACGTCATTTTACGCAATCTAGGGACGACGGTCGTCCCAGAGAGAGGGAAGCGAATACGAAAAAATATTCTGTAGAACTCCCTGGTTATTTTATGTCCCCAGTGTAAAGCATTGGTACAAGAGCGGCTGAACCCCGACCGGTCAGTTTATCTTGACACCGACGAATAAGTGCGAACCCTAAATCCTTAGCGCCGAGAAGGGAAAGACATTACTATCAATTTTAAAACGGCTCGTGCCTTTTGTATGGCTTTGCTGGTGATCGAACCAACAATTCTCGCACCGGAAGCGGACGGCCTACCACTGAGTTAACCGGACGGTTTCGTTAGTAAGTTCAACCTAGGACACAGCTCAAGTATTATAGAACTATTCCTTTGAGTTTTTTAACTATCGTAACTGAATAATCAATCTTAAAACAATATACACTCACTCCGTAAATTGAAAATCTGTCGAACATCCTTGTAGCAGACTGGGCATCTCTTGTAATTCTGGCAACATGACAAACATGCATACTGGTGACTGCAGGGCAAGAAGCATGTGTCCGCAACCTTTACTGAGCAGCCAAGACATTTTTGGGCAGCGTTTATTGCAGAGATCTGTCCAACACCGGCCGTTGAAGGTCTCACTTGAGTTGTTTGTTGCTTTGCAACATGCCTTTAATACAAAATATACCTGGTAAGAGTCTATGAAATTCATGTAGGCATGCATTTCATGTTCAGTTCATTCATTTAAATTTCTTTAAATAAGTTAATTTCTTTAAGCATATTTGGTCCAAAATAAAATGAACATACAATGTATTTCAAAACGTGAATAGCAGGGAAACGACAAACAGTTTATCTACCTTGCAACACGTATCAAGATAACTGTATTTAACTATTTAGCAATCATTTCAACTACAAGAGAAATACACACCAGGAGGGTTATACTCTAATAAATCAGCGAACATATGAACATGCACATATATATATATATCATCTACAAAATTGGAGCGTTGAAAAGAAAACGATTCAATAAGTAACCAAATACTGAACTGAAAATATAAATATAACATGGCATTTATTAAGATACGTTAGAACATACAGTGTTGAAATGTCATATTACAGTTATACTTTAGTTTAAAGCGAAGATCAACGTTACATTGACGATCACTTATTGACATACGGAATGTTAGGTATACAGCAAATACCTACCACAGTATTATTTTATGAAAAGTAGACAGAACCCATTATCATTAGATACGCACACATTCGAACCTAAAACAAATAACATAATTATCAATTATGGATAAAGAAACATAAAGCATAGGTTAACATACGCTTTTGATAGTTGTCGGACAGCTTCACGTAGCCGAATATTCGTACACACTGTAATAGGCGTAAGGCCATTTTTATTGACAGCATCCACATTCGCCCCCTTTTCAATCAACGCTTCAGCTATTTGGAACCTCACGGCAGTCTTTTCGTCACTTGCTAAGCCAAGCAACATCAGCAGCTGTAGGTACATAGAATATATTGCATATTGTTTAAAAATAATATACCACTTTTATATTGCACTCGTTTCATATTTTACTTACGTTCAAAAGTGCTTTACATGACATTATTACCCAAGATCAAGAGGTTTTAAGTTGCCTGTTAACAGATGGCACAGATTGCAGACACGACACATTGGCTAACACCTTCATAGGTACCTGAGTGAAGTGAGGAACATGTGGGATTAATTTTCTCTCAAAAAAATCCTATAACCCGGGCTGGATTTGAATTCAAGACTCTTCGATCCTGAGGCATGTGTCTAACCATTAGACCACAGTTCGTACGATGTAGAGATACTTAAATATCCCAACAAACTACAAATGACTAACTTACATGTAGCCGATGTTATTCAGATAACCGAGTATAAAATAATAATGGCATCATATATCACTGGAGCCAGTTTAAAATAATCACGAAATTCCGACCTGCTGTATATTGCTTCTATCACATAACCGTCCAGATTTTGCCGTGCCGTAAATATCACATGACACGGTCGTGATATGTTATGCAAATTCATATGACGTCATCGTATGACGTTACTGTGTGTCGTCATGAAAACTGTTGAATTTTGTATCAAAAGGTATTTTAAACAAAATGGTGTACCGTCAAACTGAAACGTTGCATGAAAGGTTTGCTGTTATTGATATAAATGTAAAGATTGTCTTGTGTTTTTATAGAACTATATTTTGTAAGTGTACGATTTCAACCCAGTTACAACTATATGACGTTTCATTTACATGTACGTTACTGTTATAATGAAAATGAAAGTAGGAAAATTTTACATTTCCTTAGATATTACCGCTTATGTGTTCAATAGAACATCAAATTAGTGTGTCAAATTTATGGGGATATCATATTAATTTCTCAATGCACTATACTATCTACAAACTAATTAAAAGAACTAGTTAAATGAACTATACGTATTTTACGTATTTTCTTGCAGTATTTAAGTAATCGTGACGACGAAAGAGTTTTATATTTACCAAAGCACTTGTATAAATACAATGTCTTTAACGCAAGCAACATTACACAGGTTGAATAACTATAAGTGTATTAGTCATTGTATTGAAACCATATCCTTATCGTTATCATCGCAAAAAAGTCCGATTTTATTAATAATTTCTACTTATTCTTGTGATAAACCCAAGGACAGCTTTCTCCAAATGTTTATCTTGGTAAAAATTCTAAGTTACCTTTTAAAGTAAACTCCAGAATCCTATAAACATGCCTGAGAAATAGCTCAATTTGCATTTTTCATCCAATATCGTTTTTGTTAAGTATGAGAGATAAATCGACAAATTATCAAAACTAAACCTACTTACCTCCGTGTGAACGTACTTAAAGCTTGAATTTAATACATTAAATGGAAGTACGTTCATCAAAATGCATTCTTGAAGTAAAGTCTAAGACTAATCTTTAGAACGTTTGGTGATTTCGAGACAAGGCCTGGGATTCATCGTGTTCTTTGACATGAACCCCAGAATAGTCATAAGCACTATATAGGTTGACTCTCTGCTTTCACTGAAACTGTAGAAGCTTGAACCCAAACCACAGAGTTAGAGAATATTTTGTGTTTCTAGGCTAAGAACGGTAAATTCTAAGCCCAGTTTCAGTTGCAACTTTTTTCTAAACCCGGTTACATTTAACACAGAAGAAGGTTCTCCGACTTATTAAATTTCGATGTTCTAAGTTCACACATGATAGGGGTTGATATTTATAGCATGAGATGAATCGACAGTGGCGGCCGGATAGGATAACTTCCAAAAGCTGGGAACAGCTATCTGTTGATATCTACCTCACCTAGTGAGGTTAATTTTAGTCAATCATTTATAATACACAGGAATGCTACAAGTATAATATATGTAACAGAATACAACCTGTTCAATAGAACACTGTTACATAAAAAAAGGTACTTACAGCATCATTACGCCTGACTTCACCTCGGAGGCACAAATGCATAGCAGTATCTCCATCACAATCGGCTATAGAAACGTCAGCATCTGTAGCGTAACAAATGATATTTATCAAAGGATAAAATAATGATCATCAAAATATTACAAATGTTCGAACAATGTGTTAAGTTATCTATGATTATCTAACTTGTGTTTTAATGTTTATTGCAATAAAGAATTAGATTTAAGAATATTTACACTTACTATATTAGCCTTCTCATTACGGTATTATGTTTGACGTATGTTTGACGCCGCATTTAGAGTCTCAATTAATAAGAAATATATAATAACAGCCGAGACGAAGGTTATTTTTTACTGTTTTTGCAGTAGTCTGCGGAAAGCGCATTTATTAAATGTTTGAAATACATAAATGAAA
>JAULCC010118494.1:0-13895 GCA_032358795.1 Nuttallia obscurata
TATATTGCCACAGTATTTACTGTAAATCCTGCATGCAACAGGAAGTTATATAATCCATTGATAACACTGATAGATTTGATTTCATTGAGAATGTGTTTGAGTACTAGAATAGTCACTGCAGACACGCTAATTTTCTAATCCTTCCATCCATTGTTTCACACAAGTTGTTTTCATCATTATGGCAGCCATCTTGTAAATGGAATTATGGGCAGTTGCGTCTGTCAATCAAAACAGATAAGTCCTTACAGCGTCCTTAGTGACTGTTGAATTCCTAAAATACATTTCTACTTTCCACAAATGTAATAACCTTCTTGTGGTTTATAAATGTTGAATTTTTATTGAATATTTGAATTTTATGGCGGTTTAAAGTAATTTAATCGCCATTTCTTCCACGTAGTTAGCATTTGCGCAATTCTTAATGACGTAGTATGGTGATCTTTATTGATCGCTAGCGATCCGTTTGGATCGGGCGCAATTTAGGTGGTAGCGATTTCATTTAGTGGTGATCATACCGTTTTCTGTGGCGATCTTACCCAGTTTGGGGAGCGATCCACTCTGGTTTAAAGTGGGAGCATTTTTAAAATAGAGAATTTTGGATAGATTTAAAAGAGAGCGTTTCGGAGAACATTTAAAACATAGAAAACGACGTTTGCTTCATTCTTTATTCGTTCGGCGCTCCATATTTCGGATTGTCATTTTTTCCTAACATCGCAAAGGTATATTGTCTATAACAAAATATCTTCCGTTAAATTCTAAATTCAATAAAGGTTTAAAGCTTGTCATTATTGTTGATAACCTGTTACTTCTGTGTTTGGTGCTGAAGTTTGACTTTGATGTCTCCCTTGGTGAACTTACTGGCGTAGGGTACATCTAATTAAAGCCTGATTTAATTATAACAACAGTCTGCACTGACATTTATACAAACAAACCAATTGTTACAAGATTGTATATTCATTTAAAAATAGAATTATCTATTTTGAATAGTACAATAATAAAGTACTAAACTGTTTCCAGTGTGTTATTATTTAATCAAAATTCCGGAGAAAGTCTAACAGCCACAATCTAAGGCTTTAAATTGTTTAAAGGCTAGAGCCCCTCCTTAACGACTTGAGGGTTAGCCACCTGAACGCAAGCCCGCCTTAATATTAAGCTCAGTTTCAAAAGAAAGAGGTATGGGCTTGATGTTTAAAGCTACGCTCCCATTGCAGCGTGTATACGAGATATGACTACGTTCACCCATATTGCAAGAATGGAAATAGTTAAACACTGCGTGGAGTGTAGTATGGAGCAATAATTTGATTTCCTTGAAAACCTTTGAAATGAAGCTGCCAGAAAAGTTATTACATTAACTAAGTCTGTAGCGTTAGACAACTTTTTTTAGGGAACGTGTCTTGCTTACCTTCACATATAGAAGGGCCTCAGATATAGAAGGGGCTTACAAAGGCAAACTGATTTCTGTATAAAGTAAATAATAATGTGATCCCTTCTTATTTAGTTGATCTCTTTTCGCTTTATGTAAACGAAATAACAGACTATCAATTAAGAAATCAACACAAGTTCACTGTGCTGTATTGCATAACAGAAATGATGCGTAAATTATGTGTACCGACTTCTATAGAAATTTGGAACAATTTGGATCAGAAATTAAAAACACTAACTACTTTGTCTTCTTTCAAGCCTGGTTAAAGTTTAAAAGATGACAGAGTTGTTCCTCAGTTTTTTTTTAATTTTAAAGATTTCCGGCAGTTCTGAACACTAGACTTAGAAACTATATAAATAACAATCAGTTGTCATTAAATTCATGTTGTCCTTGTAGAAATGATAGTCTAAAAGAAGATACTGAAGCTATTTCTTTAAGTGCAATTTTTATTTACAAAAAACGGCTAAATTCATTCAATTAAAACAAGACAATGTAATGCGCAACTGCTTCTCTTTGGTAATGAAAATTTCTCATTGACAGAAAACAAAAAGAATTTATATATAAGCCCAAAATCAACAGAATTTATAACGCATGTAGATAGATACACACACTATGTTGTTTATTATATCTATTCCATCATCCGTAATTCACCAATCTCTCTATATCCAAACTTAAATGTCTGTTTAAAAAGGTTTAAGCCGACTTTCGGGTTACGTACACGTATATACTCGTACATATAAAGATGTAAATGTGTTAGATTCTTCAACCACGTGATTTAATAACATATGTTAATATGTTGAGGGTGTGTGTGAAGGGGGGGGGGGGACTTTTCATTGATGCTGACAGAACATGTGGCCCAACCCCATTCCCTGTACATAAAGGTGAAATAAATATGTTTAAACGTTAATTAACATATTTGAAAAACCTCCTGCGTGCAATTCCTTACATCAACACAGTTCATTACATTCCAAAGTATAGTGAAACAACCCACTTTTCCAATCGCAATGTCTAAAGCAAGGTGAATGAATTGCCATATATCGATAAATCAGTATATATTTGCACCAACAGTGTGGTCAACGGACATAAAGAGTCCGACTCGAGCTTTTGTTTCTAACTGGAACTATGACATATTTGTAGAAACCTTCATCAATAATATATGAGGATACGGAATACTTAATTAATCGTGTCTTTGTATACGTTACCATCTAGCGTCCAAACCTATCTGATAGTTCGCAGGGGAATGAACAATACGATTGATATTGTCACTTGGCATTATAGGAAAACCAATGCTGTGGAATTTAGTCGTACACTACTAAAATATTTCAGTTCTGTATCGTAATTAATACAAATCACACAAGACCGAATATTCGGTTTCTGTTGTAGGTGGTGGTAGAGGAACACACATCAAAGAACTTATGGAGGCAATAGGAAGTAAATATGACGTCATAGTAGTTGGTGCCGGTATAGAAGGCTCTGCGACGGCGTACCAGCTTGCTAGGCGCGGAAAGCACGTGCTTCTAATAGAGCAGGTTGGGAACTTTTTCTACTTCGGCTCGACATAAAATTTTGTAAAGTTGCACCTGTTTTTAAATCAGTTGAACTAAGATTTTGTTCGATCCAATACTACTCGAAAAATTACAAACCTCGGAATATAATCGAACACAACCGTTGTCCTATTGTAACCAGCTAAATGTTATAGTTTGTTCAGAGCTATCAATGACTTTGATTTGTTAATCATTTGTACGCATGGTAAACCTTATAAAAATAACAGCAAATACATACACATAATTTACTTACACCCACCGGAAGCGGACTCTGAGCTAATTTAGTTTTGATAAACACATTTCTAGCTTCTAACTCTTAATTAATTGTTTTCTACTTACAGTTTGCAAATTCCAATTATAAAATACTAGATAAGAATTCCGTGCTGTCAAATATCTATAAGCAGATTTATACAATTTGCAAATCATATTTAAAGAACCAGATAGTGTCAGAGATGCATAGACAAATGGTAACTCGAATCTTATCTAGTTAACCAGTTATCATGGGTTGTTTTTGTTTGTTTGGTACGAACAACAATATGACCGGTTTTCAAAAATCACGTTTCTAATTAACGTTCCGAAATACTCCTTCCGATTACAATCTAAACAAAGTAGGCTGTTATTTTTATGGCATAAAAATACTATCAAAACTGTTAAGGTGAATAAATATATTATTATTTGTAACGTTTTGCATAGTAAACAAAATGTCAGTGTTGTTTGTTTTAGTTATACCTTTGATTATTAAGTGGATCTCGCAAACCATAACTAGATAACCTATGCGTTGTACATCATAAAAACGGTGCAGGGTGGCAATCAAGCACTTTCAATTGTCAGTTCTGTTTTAGTTCTTATGATGTTAACCTTACCGAAAAAGATTGGTAAATATTTACTAGATTACATTATTGTATCGAAACAATTCGCAAACCTTATATCAGAGTATCTGACGGCAGTTATATGCCACCATACATGTATCGAAGCGTAAGAGCGATTTATTTGTGTCGTTTTGCCAAGGAGAAACTGATTACAAATATATGTGTTATAAAAACTACAAGTTTTTCAACTAGTAGCAATATCTGTTATCGCTATGGCGAATGACACTCCGTATGCCCTTATTTTTGTTGTTGTTAACAAGACACTCATTCCAATTATCGACATATATGATTAAAAAATCTTTAAGATATATTCTTAATAGTCACATGTACATACTCATGTACATACACATATACTGCACAACATATTTGATATCACATATTGCTACATGTATGTAGCCATTCGAAGGAGAATTACAAAAGACTTTATATACAGACTAAATACTCATATCAGATTTAAATCAATAACATATATAAATCAGTGTTACGCATAAACTATTCTAAGTATATAAATGCAAATATAAAAAGTGAAATATTGCTTTGAATCCTAATACTGACGCCTAAAATAGGAAACGAGATATATTTTCATTAAACTGTGAATGTTTTAATAGGGCACTTATGTGTGTATTCAGATAAAGATTTAGAAATCCAATATCACTCCAAATCAGATTTGAAATGAACTAATTAACTGCGACAGTTCACTGTATTATAAAACTAATTTGCAGAAAGAAAACAATAGCGGACGATCTAACATCATATATACAATTCGAGTACACGTATTGCTTGTCAGTTGACAATTTAAATTGTCGCTTAATTTGTTTTTAGTTAAGTCGTATCTAGTCTCGACCGCCTTGTAAGCTCAAGTGGTAGAGCGTACGCTTCAGGTGCGGGAGACCGTGGGTTCGATCCCTAGCCGGATCAAACCAAAGACTTTAAAAATAGTAGTATTGACTTCCCTCCTTGACGCTTAGGATTAAGGGTTAGCATT
Organism: Nuttallia obscurata; assembly: GCA_032358795.1. Lineage (NCBI taxonomy): Eukaryota > Metazoa > Mollusca > Bivalvia > Cardiida > Psammobiidae > Nuttallia > Nuttallia obscurata. Next base: position 4,819 of record JAULCC010118494.1, read on the forward strand.
ACGACTGGTTTGTCGGTGTCAGGATAAGGTGACCAGTCGTGGTTCAGTCCCCACGTGTATCAATGCTATACAATGGGCACGTTAAAGAACCATAGTTCTCTACAGAAGAGTTCTGTGTATCCGCTACCCTCTCCCTGAGACGTCAATTAGCCCTAGCTGGCAGAAAGTGACGTAAAAAAGTGAAACAAACAAAAACACTTGTCCAGTCCATTTCAGTTTCCACTACTCCACAACCGAGGTAGTTCTCATGGACAAAGACGCTCCACCAGAAAGGGATATGGCCTGAAGGGGTTTTACACTCATATGATGAAGGACGCCTTCAGAATGACTTCCGAACTTCAGCTGGAAGCCGGTGAACAATTATTTCGGTGCATATCATCTTCTGACATGCCTTTGTTTGTACCGTTGCAATATGAATCTTACTTGCTTTGCTATCTACCGATGTGATGTGATTGCACAGATACAATGTAATTATAACTTGCCTTTAATATGTGTGAAGGCCAGCGTGAATCAATATTAAAGTCAGGTATCCGTGGGGCGTCCATCTACGAACCTCCAGAATATATATTTTTTACAAGAACTAGCACTTTTTTAGAAACTGAGCTATTTCTAAATGTTTTAACTTTTGTAAAAAATATAAAGTATTATGAGAAAGAAACTTTTGTGTAAATATATGCAAAACCAACATTTTATTTCTCATAGTTGTGCCAAATATGATTTTAAAACATTTATTTCAGGAATTGTGGAAATCTTTCATTTGCTCACAAAAATCATGAATATATAATAGGGACATTAAAGACTATGCATGGATTTCACGTGCAGCACGAGCAGTTTGGTGCAATCGAGCAAAGGAAAAGATTTCCGAACCTTAGTGTCCCCGATGACTTCATCTTTATTCTTGACAAGAGTGGAGGGATATTACATTCTGACAAAATCTTACAAAGTTACCAGGTAAATAAAGCTATCTTGATCACTGTTGTTCATTTAGAAGGGTAACCCCGTGTCTGATAGGATAATATAAGCCCTTAGCCTGCGGAAAAATGCCGTCTGCTTAAATTGTCGTATGCCTAGATTTTAAAATGTATCGGATTTGGCCAATATTTGGAAAAACAACTGGCCGAGTGTCAAAAAGCTTGGATCCGGATTAGACGCCGAGTTACTCGTAATCTAATTTGGATCTAAGCTTTTTGCATTTATATCACGGTCGCGCTTATCAGGCTAAAGGTTAGATTAACATTTAGCGCCATGAATATACCGACGACCTTTTTTTGCTATGGGGTATGTATTCCCAACAACTAGCCCGTTTTTCTTTTGTTTTTCTTTTTTTAATAAAAATTAATATGCCGTCTCTCCATCCAACACAAGCCGGTTCCAATTCTTAATAGTGTTTGTTTTATAGTTTGTAAATTAAGCAATTAAATACTTTTCTAAAGCAGATGCATTGCTGATGATATTAGTAAATACATAATTAGAACCATGAAATAAGCAGATCTTGAACAGACATCAGACGTTTGTGACTAATGTTGACATTTATTTTTCTACAAAACAAAGTAGTAGTAATATGTAGGGTTTTACTTTTATATATCCATACATACATACATACACTGTGTTATCTTGCAGTTGAGTAAAATTAAAGAAAATGTATAAGACTGATGTAAAATGCTGCCACTAACAGCTTTGCACGTTCAACATTGTAAAAGTAGTGTAAATCTGTGTTTTTCTTTTTCTGAATTTAGCCTACCCTCATACTATGGTATATATGTAACCCATATCCTGATATATTTCAATGATTACAGACAACTCAGTGATTTTTAATACTCTATGACATTTCACTTTTTATTGTTTTTATGCAGATTTATTTCCTTGACATACAGATCAGCAATTAGACGAAAGCTGCAGTCGTCACATGGTGACTAACAGTTGTTTATCAAGTACTCTTAAATATTGAAAAGCAGCATAAGGCTTAACCTTTTCGGCGCCAAATAATTTTCGTCTGCATATACTGTCGCTTGTCTCAATGTTTAAAGTACATATTTCTTGAATTTCTGTTAAAAAAAGAATCAGGATGGTAAACCAATTGGATCCTAATTAGACGCCGAGTTACTCGGCGTTTCATCTGGATTCAAACTGTTTGAACAAAATATCACTGGGTCGCCTTTTGCGTCGAAAGGGTTAAAGAGGAGATAGAAATCACCTGAAACAATGCATTGGGCGATCCTGAGATGACACGCCCAATAACTATCATATCTTTTATGTCGTGCTTGTATATTTATAGAAACAATTTTTACGTCATGGAGGCATTATACATGAAAGAGAAAAAGTGGTAAAACTTATACCAGGACGAACAGTAACCTTAGAAACCAACAAAAATGTGTATAAATGCAGTAGTGTTGTTCTTGCCCTGGGGTCATGGGCAATCCGGTTTCTACCACGCATTGGAATACACGTCCCTCTCAAGGTATAATTCATATAACAAATAATGTATTTTCCCTTTGATTATTGAATACTAATCGGCATTCTTATTACAAGTATCAATTAAAACTTTATATTTAAATCAGAAGATGAATGCGAGTGTATATTAATATATTAATATGTTAATATTCCAAAACTGAGACTAATAAATATTCATAAGTGAATATTGAAAAGGAAACTGAAAAATATAACCCAAGAAAATATTTAGAATAACAAATTAAAGTAAGTATTCCTTAATACATATTCACAAGAACTCTTGATCGGACGTTTCAAAATGTCAATATTCAAAGCTGGCACCTTTAATGAAAACTGAAGGTGAATACTTACTTAGAATACTAAAAAAAACTGAAGGTGAATATTAACTTAGAATACTAAAGAAAACTGAAGGTGAGTATTAACTTAAAATACCCAAAAAAGTGACCTCTTGATCACGAGTATGCAGTAGTGAATATTCAAAACTAACAAAGTTCTTAAGTATCCATAAGTGATAATAAAGTACCGACACTGATTGCGATGGTTCAAAAGAGTATATTCAATTTGAAATTGATCATAGACATTTCGCTTTATTAATACTAAACGTTGTCCAAGTAACTGCAAGTTTAAAAATATTCATAAACCGAAATGGTTCTGTTGAACAGAAAGTATGTGGATTTCTTAACATGAGCGGAGCTACATCCCAACTAAACATTAATCCTTCTGGGATTATATATATACATGTATCAATGTAAATCCATATGCATGGTGATTTTGTGGAAATTAAATTTTTCTGACAAACATACCTTGTAACCGGCTTATCACACAAATTTATGGAACCGTGGAACTTAATAAAACACTTTCTTCGCAAAACCATGTACTACTTGTAGAGTTTACAAATAATTAGATATCAACATATATAGTTCAAGATCATTAACATTCAATATCTGAAACGACTAAAGGATCACCTGAACAAAATCAGAAGAATCGATTCTTCCTTATTTTTTGTTTTTCAATTTCGGTTTTTGCAAATGTGTCATATACACTGAAAAAAAACAGGAGTTTTTGTGTATGACAGGATTGAGGAAAACTTCTATTTCATTTATAAACCATACATCAAATATTACATACACCAATACACACATACACCCATGGTTGACCAAAGGAGCGTGGGATATAAAACCGTGATGTTAGAATTGATTTTTATTAAGATTGGTATGATATCTGGCTGTATGTGTGCTAAAGCGGAAACAAAGTTAGGATAACAAAAAAACACTTTTAAGGATATTGAAAAATAATAAAATTCATCATACTGTGTTGCCTGTGGTTTATCTAGGGAATCTATCATAATCTAAACAACATATCACGCAGTGATCCTAGCAGCAGGGACTTAAATAAATGCTGGTATACCTCTACAAATAGTGAGAAGAACGACAATTGATAATCATTGTGTTTTTTGTAAACCATGGTCATAATGCATGAAGATGAAGCAATATAAATAACAGGAGACACGATTGAACACATTTAAGTGTATCTTACGGGGAGATACGCCCTGGTTGTTTAAAGTTCCACATTCTTATTTACTCAGCTTACTTTTATTAACATAAGTTCAGCATATACATAGTTTTGATGTAAGTATTAAGGCTTGCATATAAGTATTCCTACAAACCATTCTTTCTAGTATTATGTATACCGAGTTGACTAAAATAACGGTAAGTATATCCAGTATGTTATTGGATTTCTTAAATTAGATTAATAGTGAAGTAGAGATCTATCAGCCATATGATGTATAGGAATAGTGAAGTAGAGATCTATTGGCCATATGATGTATAGGAATAGTGAAGTAGAGATCTATCAGCAATATGATGTATAGGAATAGTGTAGTAGAGATCTATCAGCCACATGATGTATAGGAATAGTGAAATAGAGATCTATCAGCCATATGGTGTATATGAATAGTGAAGTAGAGATCTATCAGCCATATGGTGTATATGAATAGTGAAGTAGAGATCTATTGGCCATATGATGTATATGAATAGTGAAGTAGAGATCTATCAGCCATATGGTGTAAAGGCATAGTGAAGTAGAAATCTATCAGCCATATGATGTAAAGGAATAATGGAGTAGAAATCTATCAGCCATATGATGTATAGGAATAATGAAGTAGAGATTTATCAGCCATATGATGCATAGGAATAGAGAAGTTAAGATCTATCAGCGATATGATGTATAACAATAGTGAAGTAGAGATATATCAGCCATATAATGTATAGGAATAACGAAGTAGAGATATATCAGCCATATGATGTGAAGGATTAGTGGAGTAGAGATCTATCAGCCATATGATATATAGGAAATGTAAAGTAGAGATCTATCAGCCATATAATGTATAGGAATAGTGAAGTAGAATTCTATCAGGCATATGATGTATGGGAATAGTGAAGTAGAGATCTATCAGCCATATGATGTATAGAAATAGTGGAGTAGAGATCTATCAGCCATATGATGTACAGGAATAGTGAAGTAGAGATCTATCAGCCATATGATGTATAGGAATAGTGAAGTAGAGATCTATCAGCCATATGATGTAAAGGAAAAGTGAATTAGAGATCAATTAGCCATATGATGTAAAGGAATAGTGAAGCAGAGATCTATCAGCCATATGATGTATAGGAATGGTGAAGTAAAGATCTATCAGCCATATGATGTATAGGCATAGTGAAGTAGAGATCTATTGGCCATATGATGTATATTAATAGTGAAGTAGAGATCAATTAGCCATATGATGTATTGGAATAGTGAAGTCGAGATCTATCAGCCATATGATGTAAAAGAATAGTGAAGTAGAGATCTATCAGCCATATAATGTATAGGAATAGTGAAGTAGAGATCTATTAGCCATATGATGTATAGGAATGGTGAAGTCGATATTTATCAGCCATATGATGTATAGGAATAGTGAAGTAGAGATCTATCAGCCATATGGTGTATAGGAATAGTGAAGTAGAGATCTATTAGCCATATGATGTAAAGGAATGGTGAAGTAGAGATCTATCAGCCATATGATGTATAGGAATAGTGAAGTAGATATCTATTGGCTATATGATGCATAGGAATAATGAAGAAGAGATCTATCAGCCATATGATGTTTAGGAATAGTGAAGTAGAGATCTATCAGCCATATGATGTAAATGAATAGTGAAGTGGAATTCTATCAGCCATATGATGTATAGGAATAGTGAAGTAGAGATCTATCAGCCATATGATGTAAAGGATTGTGAAGTAGAGATCTATTGGCCATATGATGTAAAGGAATAGTGAAGAGGAGATCTATCGGCCATATGATGTATAGGAAGAGTGAAGTAGAGATCTATTAGCCATATGATGTATAGGAATAGTGAAGTAGAGATCTATTGGCCATATGATGTATAGGAATAGTGAAGTAGAGATCTATTGGCCATATGATGCATAGGAAGAGTGAAGTAGAGATCTATCAGCCATATGATGTATAGGAATAGTGAAGTAGAGATCTATTGGCCATATGATGTATAGGAATAGCGAAGTAGAGATCTATTGGCCATATGATGTATAGGTGTATCTATGAGCAATTCAAAGTGAATCATATGAAACCTGGAACTGCCCCCTACATAAAGACACTATCTTATCACAGATAAGTGATATTATAATACAATATACTATTTCCATCATGATTTATTTTATTATCACATATAACTAGGATGTGATGCGAAATATGTTTATATCGTTATACGTATCCTTGTATTTACAGATAGGCTAGGTTAGTTGTGATATAAAAATTAAATAAGGTGTAATGATTCTGCATTATTTTATCATGAAAACATGAATGAACAATCATATGTCAATATTTTTCGAGACATTATGTTTACTTTGAGCGATATTTAGACTATGGAGGCTTACGTCCGCTAGGTGCGACAACGTAGCCCAACAACCAGCTTTTAAGATCTGGCGTTTGCTGGTTTGCTAACGTCAGTTCTTAAAGGCATAATAAAGCTCAAAATCGAAATAATTTGATTCTTTTTTGCAAGTCAAACGAGGTGTATATCGCAATATTGGGTATCTAAAACTGTTTTCTACTCTACTATAAATACGAAAAAAGCAATAACAACATTAAAATCGAGTATTCATCATTGTTGACATTCTGAACGCTGTCGAACAAACAAGACCCCTCATATGCAATCGGAGGTTGCTCATTCACACAATATATGCACACATGCGGATGGCATCACATGCATCACACATGGCATCACACCTCGAGACCCGTTCACGATAATCAGCCACAAATGGAGGGCGTCTCCGATATACCTTCCGAGCTGCGGAATGTAAACAATACCTCAGACTACTGTGATAGTAAAACCAGAAATAAACACATAAATCTATTGATTACAAATACAGGATGGAATTTTATATAATAAACTACACGTGTTCAGGGGTCATACCAAAGACTTTAAAATGGTAGTAATGGCTTCCCTCCTTGACGCTCAGGCTTTAGGGTTAGCAATACGACTGGTTTATTGGTGTCAGGATAAAGTGACCGACCGGGTTTGGTTTGGTTTGTTTTGGAATGTAACGTCGCTTTAACAGTGTTTCAGTCATATCGCGACGTCCAGCTCATTACAGGTGGAGGAAGACCCCGGGGTCCTCTGTACACTATTTTAGGCACAGAGTGCACCCGAGTAGAACCAACGACCTACCGCAAGCCAGCTGGAAGGCTTCCCCACTTGAAAAATCTAAAGTGCCCAGACCGGGATTCGAACCCACAGCGGTGAGGGGCTGAGAGATTGCAAGTCAACGACTATAACCACTCGACCACGGAAGCCCCCTGGCCGGCCGGGGTTCAGCCCCCACGTGTATCAGTGCTATACACTGGGCACTTTAACGAACGATAGTTCTCTACAGAAGAGTTCTGTGTATCCGTTTCCCTCTCTCTGGGACGTCCGTTAACCCTAGATGGCAGAAAAAGACGTAAATCAAATAAACAAACAAAACAAAACACGTGTTCAGTTATAGCTTTTATCACATGACTTTGCTTATTTCCGGTCTAATATAACCATCACGTATTTTCTTATATAAACGACACGTTACATATAAGAACCGATTTACCCGACCTTTATATTCATCCGCGGTGTCGTTTACAGAATAAAACTAACTGTGGACTTGAAGTTAAAATTTAGCTATTTCATTACTTAATGTTTTAAGTTTTATGTAGCTTCGAATTCTATACAGGGGTTTGATAAACTTTTCCCACTAAAATGTGGATCTACTTTTTTAGCTCATGGATACCATAGCGTCGTTATTTGGTCAAAGTCATACATTAAACTTAGCGAAATGGAATTTCCAGCTTTTACCTTCATTTATTTCTGTGTCATTTGATAAAAAGAATATCGGGTTCGTTTTCACATTATATATTTTTTTTATTATACTCGTCCTGGAACCTTTATTAAGCTCGCCAGAGGCTCGCTTAATAAAGATTCCTGGACTCGTCAAATAAAATTTTATATAAAGTGAAAACTCATCAGATATCCTCTATATATTCATGAATATGCACACAGACACAAAACAGTCAGATTTTAACACGTTTTAGAGCTTCGGCATGGCTTCAAAGGCTGGTTTTAGCGCTATGTAGTCCCCCTACATACATCGAATATTATTCCTTCATTGTCGACATATTTATCTGACATGAGGTCAAAATATCAATTAAATGGTGATTAACTTTCACAAATATATCGAATAATTTAATCATTTTCGGTTTGTTAATGTTTTATTTAGTCATGAAATATGATGATATGAATATTTTCACAAATGCTGGCCCTTTTTTCAATTCGGGTTAAACGTGGGGATTATTTCATGTGTTAATATCTTGTTATCAGTCCGCTGTTCAGGAAGGAGTGACAATAGTGTTTCTATACACCATATGATTCCAACGTTGAAAAAACTTTAGACAAAACTAACCATGGTAACAGGTTATTCTAGTGATAATCCATCTGCCAACATATTCGAGTTTTACTAATAAGCAGGTACGGTTGAATTACATCAGTATGTCAGGTTTAAATTCAATTATTTTTTGCAGGCCGTGAAAATATCTGTTCTATACTGGAAAGAAAAAAACCCAGGAGAATTCAAAAGTTGGCCAACGTTTTATGAATGTGATGCAGTAGAGAGCTATGGGGTGTTCGGTTTACCTTCTGATGAATATCCGGGTCTAATAAAGGTAACTATAACTGGATAACAGGAATATCCGGGTCTTATAAAGGTAACTTTAACTGCATCTTCCGGGTTTAATAAAGGTAACTATAAAAGGCAAACAGAAATATCTGGGTCTTAAAAAGGTATCTATAACTGGATAAAAGGAATATCCAGTCTTATAAAGGTAACAATAACTAGAAAATTGGATCTTCCGGGCCCTATAAAGGTAACTATAACAGGATAACAGGAATATCTATATCTTATTAAGTAACTATAACTGGGTAACTCTAATATCCGGGTGTAATAAAAATAACTATTACTGGAACACATGAATATCCGGGTCGTAAAAAGGTAACTATGATTGGATAACAGGAATATCCGGTCTTATAAAGGTAACAGTAACTCGATAA
>JAULCC010118605.1:0-13890 GCA_032358795.1 Nuttallia obscurata
CTTAGAAAGAAAAGGGATTCTCTTAAAAACAGTAACATGAGATATTGAGGGCAAAGTCTAGAGACAATGTGGACTGCTGACTTATTTATCTAATAATAAAAACAGTGAAGATGTACATAATTCAAGGTACAATTAATACACCAAACAATTCTATTAAATGGGTATTTATCCATGTTAATATATAACATGAAGTTCAAGTGTCTTGGGGGTGGGGGTGTATGGGGTATGTGTGTGGTCACAGGTACTTGAAACACAAATCATCTTTTTTTTTTTTACCCTATATCATACATGATATAAGGGGAGGGGGTAATTTGTTTAAAGTACCTGTGGGTGGTGGTGGTGTACGTGTGCACTGGGGCTAGTAACAGTGATTGTGAAAAAAAAGTATATATATATACTATATATTTATTGTATATGTATACTATATTTATAGTATATGTTACTATGTACACAAAAAATTTTCACAATCATCACTGTTTCTAGCCCCCCCCCACCCCCCCCCTTGTGTTTGTGTGTGTGTGTGTGTAGGGGGCGGGGTGGGGGGATGGGGGTTAATGTGTTTGAGATGGTGTGGTATTTTTCACATGACACAATAGATATTAATATTTTGAACTGATATGATGACAAATGTATCAGATTAGTTAAGTTGAAAATCATGGTATCATTAAACCCCAATAAAAAAAAAGAGAGAGAGATGATGCATACACATTTGCTTACGTCTGTTTACTTGTCTGGTTTAAAAAGCATTCTAGAATTCGTCGGAAATTATAGCCAGTAACAAAATTACTTGCAATATCTAACCATTGTCTCCAATTAGTTTAGTGCATTTGCACACACAAAAATGTGTTGAACTGTTGGTTCACGAGATAACAATGCCTGCTCAACGTCTAACAATATCCATAATGTAATTGTTTACACACGTGCTTTTTCCCTGCGATATAGCATATGTGCTCATAATATGATGACGTCATGGTCATGAATATTTATAAGTGTGTCTGGTGGATTGCATTTAGACATAACCCACCTGTAAAAGGCTACGTCTATCCGACACTCGGTAGAGGGAGGTAAAGAGGAGCTATGAATATTCAATACCTTTCCCGTGGGAAAGGCAGTTATCTCCCCTGACACAGGTGCGCGAAACTCGTGAATGCTCGTCAAAATTTGAACCTGTCATTACTAGATTAATAGTCAAACGCCGGAGGTCATGGACCATACATTTATGAAAGAGAATCGTTAGAGTGAGTTCTAGTGACAAAAAAAAAATAATACAAATTAAAAAAAAATTGCAAAAATCAATTCAACCGAGGTATAAACATTGACTCGGTTTAACTTTGCATAGCTCCTGTTAGTAAAACCAGAGACCTATAATTATGTTATCTATGTCTCAGGTAAAACCATGGCCTTTTTTTGTAAAAGTGCCAAGGTGGTCCATCCTCCTTTTTGTGGAAGGTGATGTTTTTTTTTTTTTAATAAATGGTGATATGGTTGATGTGATTACACTTCAGTTTGATCATGTGTCAATAAAAAAGGGACATCTAAAAATAAAACATGTTTGTGATATGACAAGAAAACTGTAAAAGTTACTCAAATATACTATCTGTTTACCTGTATGTCTACCTGTCTACGGTTAATTAGAACCGGTTTTGGCCCCTTCAAAAATGACGCAAACACAGCCATTGGCTGCGCGAGTACTGGTGAAGCCCGGTTCAAAACTGGTTCTGGCAGGTTCAGACATTGTGCCTGACTTCTGCCTAGAGTCACGGGGGCTCAGAACCACTTTTCTGGGGGCTTCAACTCGGCCTAGAATATGTACACCGTTCCGCAGATTCAAGCACATTATCGGTGCTCTGATCGGTGTGTGTGTGTGTGTGTGGGGGGGGGGGGGGGCGATTGGACTCGCCCCGGCGTCGGCGTAGGTTAAAAGTTTTTTTTTTTTTAAATACTTATAAATATCTTCTTTTTATCTTCTATCTTCTTATGTCATCCAACATATTTACTTCAAACTTGGCATACTTGTTTCTAATGATACTATAAACAAGTACAGCATGTCACATAACTCTGTCAACTATATTCGCAGAGTTATGCCTCTTTTTGTACTTAGATTTTGTCAGAAAAAACCTTAATTTTGTCTATAACTTTTCCATTTATTGACATTTCTTCTTCAAACTTTCAAATTATTTTACTTATTACAACAGAGATGTGATACAGCTTAATTTCTACAAGATCATATATGAGTGTTATGCCCCTTTTTGTACTACGATTTTGTCACAAAAAAAACTTCACTTTGGCTATATAACTTAGCCGTTTGTTAACATTTGTTCTTCAATCTTTCAACATATTTTGCTTAAGACTTTAAGGATGTGTTGCAGCCAAGTTTTGTAGGTCAAGGTCATATTTAACAAAGTTATACTCCTTTTTATACTTATATTTTCTCACAAAAAACTGAACATTGGCTATAACTTTTGTATTTATTAACATTTCTTCTACTATCTTCAGTGTTATGACGCAGCCTAATATTTTAGGTCAAGGTCATATTTGAAAAGAGTTATGCCCCTTATTGTACTTAGATTAAATCACAAAGAACTTAACTTTGCTATGACTTCCATTTATTAACATTTCTTCTTCAGTCTTTTAAATTATTTTGTTTATTACAGCAGAGATGTGATGCAGCCAAGTTATGTAAGTCAAGGTCATATATAACAGAGTTATGCCCCTTTTTGGACTTTGGTTTTATAACAAAAAGCTTAATTCTGGCTATAATTTTGTCATTTGCTAACAGTTCTTCTTCATTTTTCAAATTGTTTTGCTTATAACAAAAGGGATGTGATGCAGCGAAGTTATGTAGGTCAAAGTCATATTTGACAGTGTAAAATTTGCCCCCTTTTTTACTTTGATTTTATCAGACAAAAAATATTTTTGGCTTTAACTTTGTCATGTATTAACATTTCTTTTTCAATCTTTCTTATTTGATTTTATACAAACAGAGATGAGATGCAGCCAAATTTTGCAGGTCAAGGTCATATTTGACAGAGTTATGCCCCTTTAGATCATCAAGACTAAACCTTCTTGAGCCCGTCTGGTTCTGTAACAAAACTGGTTCTGACTAAACCTTGGCTTTAATTATGGCATTTATGTACATTTTTTCAAATGTTTTGGTATTCTAACAACAACAAAAGGAGGGTGAATACAAGCGTCACTCAATTTGTTTGACTTAGAACTTCAGGTTAAAGACTTACAGGTCTCTACATTCAATTTTATTGAAGAGTCCATATCTAAGTAACTGCATGATGTATTATTGAAACTTTCTACAAGGCCTCCCAGTCGTCACACATAAGTAAATAATCAAGTTAGTCGTAGCCGAGATAAGGATCATTCTCCATTTAACCCCTTAAACAGAGCTGTAAACCTCTCTTGGACTCTTCCGAAACAAAAGGGAGTCAGAGATGCAGAGCAGCCAACCACGTCAAGGTGGGAGCAAGTCCTAACTGTAAATAGTTATACCCCGTATATTAGCTGTAGGTACGCACTATGAAACTATAAAATACACGTATGACAAGTGTATAGCTTTTTGTATTTAAGAGAAAAAGGACACGGACAGTAGACTCCTAAAACTGATTATTCACTCCCCTGGTTATGGCTCGTATCAGTACTATAGTTAGATAATTAGAGATAATTCATGTATTCAACACTGATGTCATGTATTTGCAAAATCTTTACTTTTTACCTGCCTAACACACCTAAAAATGATTTTAAAATGTATACATATAACAATTGTACGGTATTACAGGGGATGGTTCTCCCTGGCCCCTGTAATACCTAAGGACGGGGAGATTAATTATATCTAAATGAGAAAAAAAATCTGATCTGATACTGAATTATAATCGTCCTACGTTTTAACTTCGTTAATACTAGACCATATGTACTTGCTGTACAAGCTCTTATCTCCAGTATGCGTCATTTCTTATTCAGTTAATTTCCAATGTGGTTATACAGGCTAACGGGTTATTTTGAAATATTTTGTAATTTTACACACTGACACTTGGTGTATGTGGGAGGAGGGGGGAAGCGGGGTGGGGGGGGGAGGGTGGGGGTTGTAGGGAGTGCATTAATTGGGACGGGGTGACGAACGATGAATATATAGACATTATGTTACAAGAAGGGGTTTCATTCGCACACGTTATTCAACATTGACATTCGATTTTTAATATACTTTATTCGACTTACAGCATTCGTTATACGACATTTAACATTCGACATACGACTTTCAAATACGGTATTCAACATTGACATTCGACATCGAACATCCAATATTTAACATTAAAATTGACATTTGACTTTTAACCTACGGCATTCAATAAACAATTACATTTGACATTTGACAGTCAACAACAAAATTCAACATATAATATTCGTCATTTCACTTTCAACATTTGTCATTTGACATTCAATATACGATATTTATCAATCGGCATAAGATATTCAACACACAAAATTCGTCGGACGACATTCGACATATGACATTTAGCATACGACCTTCAACACACGACAATCAATATTCGACATTCAGCTTAGAAATTCGACGTTTAACATATGATATTCGACATAGTATAATCAACAATCTATATACAACATTCAACTTTCGATATACGGCATTCAACATTCGACATATGCATTTTACACACTATACATCCAACATATACGGCATACAAGAATCCAGCAGTCGTCATTCGAAATGCGACTTTTGACATACAAATTTATATTAAAGATTCGATATTCAATATCTGACATTCAACATACGACAATCGAAGTTTCATTTCATTTACCGGTAGCTGCGCTAGCGATAATGTCTTCCGTTCGACCGTTGTTACTGCTGCTGACAGCCGAAATTTCATTTACCGTAGCAGAGAATCCACTATAATGACCTGTCACTGTTATCACGTTTCCCGTGGAAGTACCATAGATTCACTGTTGTGGGCCGATGCATCTTAATTATAGCATGGACCCGTCTTGTCGAATGTTATGGTTAATTTCATCAAGATAACAAAATTGTTTTTATATTGAATGATGTTTATAGGGTCAGTTTTAAATATTTGTTTTCGAATACATATGTGATATTTTGCTAGTATTATGAAAGTTAAATTAGAAATGCTGTGTATACGTGCACTCCCAAAACAGATGGCGTATTGTTTGAACATGCATGTAAGAGAAATCGCAAATACAATCATTTTTTTATTTCGTAAAGGCCTTATTTGTATTAAAGAGTATATATATACATGTTGAAAATTCCTGAAGGTGTTATCTACTGGTACTGTAAATAAACAAAATATTTTCATACACAGTGTTCTAACTGACAACATTGTTGTTGAGCTCGTTTAATAATTTTCTTGTGCTGATGTTGACATATTGCCTCTTTTTTAGCTGTAGGTTATACAAAACTCTGCTTACTTTTGTATGTTTCAATTCAATTGTGGTTTAATGTTGCAAACTTGCATTGATGTCCGTTTTGGTGGAAGTTTATGTTTCCATTCATTCAGAATACTTGACTTTATTTGATTGTAGAAGGGTATTTCTTTTCTCGGTAAGTCATATAATTCAGTTCAGGTTTTGAACGTATAAAATGAGCTTGACCTGTACTCATAAATATCACTATAATTAATTCCTTTATTAACTAATAGTTTCCGAAATAAACATTTATTTCGACTTAAATGTTTATGTTGTTTCATATTATTTGAGAGCTGAGTTTTCCAGTTTAGTAATATTGTAGTTTGTGACCAGGACAGCACTATTGATTTTAGAAAATTACTGTCTTTAAACATATATTCAATGACAGATTTTTTCCACTGACCTTTATTTTGATCATTTAATAGAATACTCAACTGCATTTTAAGAAGTTAATGAAAAGGCCGATATATATTATTATATATATCGCCTTATAGATACTCATTTTTATGAAAAATATTGGTTGTTTTGACTAGTTTCGAATCCTATAGATAGAATAAATAGATTTTTTATATGCTTTATAAGTTCTGCAGGGTGGTTGCTTTCGGATGTGCAAATGTCTTTGCAATACAATGCGGTAATTTTGCATAAAAGGGTAAAGTTTTCTATATTGCCATTGTTTAAGTGCTGTATTGAATTACTGTACATTTTTGTAAAATTTTCTTGAATTAATAGTATTTTGTTTGTTCTTCCAAGTGATTTGACTTTTTCTGATGTCCAAGTGATTTTTTATGCTCTATATATTTTATGTGAGTGAGTTTAGAGGAACCTACGCTCAGAGTGTATACAGTAGTTTGAAGCATTTAGTTGAAAATCTGGCACGTACGTTAAATTGTCCTAGAGGTCAGACTTTCAAAAGATCTTTTTGAGCTGTCAGTTATGAATGCTGCATCCTCTGCAAACAGTATTCTGTTTATTTTATGTCCTACTAACCTAATACCTTTTGTATCTTTGTTGCTATAAATATTTGAAATGATAATAGTTCAATGCATAAACCGGTTAAGAAGAGTGATAGTGGGCAGCCTTTTGTCTGACTCCTCGTTCTCCTTTAAAAGCAATCTGTTTTGTGTCCGTTTTTTAGTAAATATTGCATATTGTGAGTTTTTATAGAAAGGTGTAAACCATTTATAATAAATTCCTCTCCCAAATGTAGATGACGTAAACAGGCCCCGTGTTCACAAAGCATTTTCAGTCTCAACTGAGTTTGAAACTGAAATTGTTTTCTGCATCTTGTTTTGCAACTTAAACAACAAGATATATTTTTTTTCAATATAGATTATAGAATATTCATTGCCAACTCAAAGTTTACTGTAAACATCTAATCTGGATATATTTGACGATAACGTTCATTCTCAAACACAGCTGAGACCGATAAATGCTTCGTGAACACGGGACCAGTTAAACATATATTTGTGACCAAAGTTGTCTAAAAAAAATTTCAAAATCTGCAAAAAGCATAATTCCAGGTAGACCATTTTCGCTAGCTTTTTCTACAATTTCACTAACTGAATGATATTTTTGCCTTTGCACCTTCATTTGATGGTCTTGTATTTAAGTCGTCAGTTATATTTGTTAATTATACCTTTTATTCTGTTTCTACACGCCTTTGTTACTATTTTTTAATCTTTGTTTAAACGTATATAGGTCTCCGATTTGACAGTAAATTCATTAATGTATTTATTTGTTTTTTTTAAAATAGTGTTATTAATACCTTTCATTAGAAGTTCTATAAAGTTGTTTGTCGAATGAATTAGATGTGGTGTTTCTGTAGGTCGTTCCAGAAAAAAAAAGTAAAATGTTATAGTAAAGTCGTCCGAGCCTGAACTATTTGAATTTACATTTGTTTTAAGGCAATAGCACACTGATGTTCTATAAAATTTCCTTTACATTTGTTTTAAGGCAATAGCACACTGATGTTCTATTAAATTTCCTTTACATTTGTTTTAAGGCAATAGCACACTGATGTTGCTTTTATAAGTTCTCATAAAGTGTTTCGGTCAGCTTCTTTATTTATGCATACATGTGTACACGTATACAATATTTTATTTTGGTTTTGTATTCATTTTCCAAGATGACACTGTCCATTTTGAAGACGCCCTATATCCTTTATCTATTTCAATAAAGTTGATCTCCACATATATCAAGAAGTGATGACTATGATATAAGTTATGCATTGTTAACAAAAGTTATAAGTAATTCTAAAATAAGACGAAAATCCAGTTTGCAAAATAATATAGGTAATGCATAAGAATTCCAAGTGTATTGTTTCTTTTCCTGAGTTAGATTAGCTATTATGATATCATGTATATAGTGAGTTGTTGGTTTTCTTGCGCATGTTTTGCTGTGTGTTTATATATTGTGGTTGTTTTGTTATTGGTTTTTGCTTTGTTGTTTTCGTCTAAGTCCTCAGCTGTTAATTTCTCCGCCAGAAATGTAATTTTTGTCATCTTTTCCCCTAATATTTTTTTCAATAAACTATTTCTTATATGCTTTCCATGAATTATAGGGATTTCACAGCGAATTATAACCTTATCGTATTATTAAAAGTGTCATTTAATAGAATTGCTATATGTATACTATCATTTGTTATATCGATTAAAGATACCAAAAAAACAGTATTTTCCATACTCATGTCATATCTGCTCCTTTATTTTAGCCCTGGTCCCATAATCATTTACATTACACTATGACTAATAGGTGTCCTTTTTTTTTAAATACATTTATTTTCTAATTCGCTTCACTCAATCGAAAATAAATCATTTATCACTTATTAAGAGTAATAGGACTTTCAGTCAAGAACTGAAAAAACAACAAAAACTCAAAGTAGGATAATGGCCTTCGCATTGTTTCAAAATCAATACATATATTTAATCAATTGATGAAAAAAAAAAAAATAAAAAAAAATAAAAAAAAAATAAAGAAGTTCGCTATCAATTTCATTAATAAAAATAAGCTGTCCGTTAAATTGTATAGACCACTTATCGGGCAAATAGTTTATGATAGTACAAAAAAACTAATCCTAAATTGAAAAAAGGTTGTTCTTTTGATGGTTATGAAATAAGTTCAATTCAAATGAAGGCTCTATTTAATGCGCAGAATAATATTTGGGCCGTTTAGAACCGGGCCAATTTGGTCCCGTAGTTTTGGATCGGATCTTGTCGCATTCAAGAGTGTTGTTTACTTCCGGTCATGTATGGATAGGCACCAGACCCCGACTTGCAAATTAGAGTTGATTGCAAAACTGTTTCATGACTTGAATCAGGTAAATAGCGCATTATATGTTAAATATTTATTGGAATCATTACGTCAAATTTGTTACGAAAAGGTTTTAACGATGTTTGATAGTTCTGATGACCTCTGATCGTTCTCAATTTTGAACTGCATTACAGGTAGATAGTGGGTTAAAATCGAACACCATCGTCAGTGTTAGTTTGCAAGAGGAAACGTTAAGAACGCAGGTAGGCCTAAATATTTAATATCGACCAATAAGCAGGAAAACATTTCTAATTTAAACATGTAGATCTGTAAACCCAAAGCTACATATAATCTTTTTCGAACTGAATTGGGTATTTGCAAATTTTCAATTGGGTTCAGAAAAATTTCTAATGGGTATTGGGTAGATGCTAAAAAACTTAATTTAAGTTTAAAGTTTTTAATTACTTTTCTTTTTGCTACTCCTTGATTTTGAAAAATAATAGGGTTTTCATAAATATAATTGAGTAAATACCCCAATAGCAGCTAAACTGTTGCTCACTATAAAAGATTTACCGACGTTTTGGTAAATAGCCAGTTTGGTAATTTGAATTTATATAGTAACCCGAATTGACGTTTCGGTAAATAGGCAACTATATAGTAATTATATGGTGAAGTATATCACACCTCTAATGATTGCAATTAATGTTGCTGAGTGTTCACACCTCTCACGATTGCAATCAAGGGAAACATTTATTAGCTGTCTCACGGAATTATGCAAGTGAAAACATTTTACTTGCATAATTCCGTGGCTGTCTGTTCCTCATATTCCTAATATTGGATAAGGTATAAGCTTGTAAGGTAGGGGTCTAATTTACAAGCAAAAATGTATATCAGAAATATGGCATTTAATATGGCTTTCAATGTTTTCAACAAATGGAGAAAGAAAATTTTATTAAATTATTAGAGTTATAGAAAACAAACACAGTTTTTCTCCATACGATTTGAGATAAAACAAAATCAAACAAAGTAATAAACATTTATTGCAATTATCAGAGGTGTGATATACTTTACAATATAATTACTATAAATATATTTGCCTGTTTACCGAAAAGTCAATTCGGGTTACTATATAAATTCAATTTACCGAACTGGCTAATTACCGAAACGTCAGGCACCCATATAAAAGTGTTATTGACCTAATTGAATATTTATAAACACATATACTCGCTCCTCATATTTCCGTGGTAGTCCGAATTTCCGCTATAAACAAATCACCGCGCCACCTACTTTACCCCTGATGTCACCTTCTTCTGCTTCAGGTTGGCAGTGAACTTGGTACACAATAAAATTCACCAACATTTGAAATAGTCAATTTCATGGGTTCAGTTGAAACAACAGATTAAATCCAATTTTGCATTGGTGACAAACCGATACAAGTAAATGGCAGGAAAAATGTGTAATTATTTTGATAGTGCAGTGAGCACACACAAACGAGTGTATTTCTTATGTCAGCGCAGTTTTTACAACTACCGCGGAAATATGGGAACCAACTTCGTTTGGAATACTGACATGAAACAGGTTATTGGTAGCTTGGTATCCTTCAGAAGAAATTAAAGAAGGCATGACTGCATGATTTTTTAAGATTAGGGATTTTAAGCTTTAATAGTTTTAACTTTAATGATTAGTACCATGGGAATATGAGGCGCCAGTATACTGTATTTAAAATTTTAATATAAATAAATGTAAATATTTTATCATGATTTGCAGGCACCCCAGTTAATTGATAATTATATATATAATCTTAAACATATATTAAAAAAGTGTTCACATATTGTAAATTTTACTAATACAATTACTAAGATATTTAGTTTAAATATATATTCCATTATTCCATTTCGCAAATGACATTAACATACAAGTGGAACAAAAAAGGATTAGAGTGAAAGCCTTAAGCTTATTGAGTTCCTCTCCGAAGATCCTTGAAAATCTTCATAAATATGCTGTGACTGTAACTAAAGTTTAGCAGGTAAGAATCCCCAAAGGCCATAAACAGTTGTAGTTAATTCTAATAGATTAGACTGAGGCATTTCTTTTATAAAATCTGGTAGAACGCTCATAATGGTTTATGGCCTTTGTGTATGCTTATCTGCTAATTGTTAGTTGAAGTCACTAGCATCACAACTTTGGGGAGGGGTAGGGTCACTTGTTAAGACTAAAGTAGCCAAGTTAAAAATATTTATTTTTTGCCTTCCTTTAGCAGTGTACCTAAATGTGTAAACACTTTTTGACAAGTATTTATCTTACTACTTATAAATCTCATGCATATCTAAAATATCTCCATTAATTAAATGAAAAAGAAGTATCAAGACCTGCTATAAGTGAAATAACTGAATTTTAATGTTTATAATCTTTTTTAAAACTGTTAAATTTATTGCTGATTTATTATAGTATATCATCAGTTTAAATCTACCTAGCATCATTAAACAAACTTTGTAGATGTGCATATTAAATTTTTGTTACAATGCCAACATCAGATTCAACATTTCTGTAGAAGCTATTTCTGATATGTTCTGAAAGTTAAAGGTAATTCATTTTACAGTTGTCTATAAAAAAATATATTAGAGGTTTGTGTTAAACAGTATTTTGTTTGTGAATTTATCAACAGAGGTGGAATGAGATGTAACTGTAAGTGAAAGTTGTTTGGAATTTTTTTTAAGAATTTCTTTTATTCCTTTACACAGAATAAAAACAGGATAGTTCTGGCTTGGAATTCACCAACCCATTCTTAGACCTGAAACTCAAGGATAGTCTCTAACACTCTCTGTTGGCTTTCAGTTTTTGCCAGAATGGTAGGTGCTGGGAGCCAGACTAAAGGGTTAGAGATTATTCTTTAGTTTCAAGTCTAAGTTTTAAAGCACCGGTTGGTGAATTCCAAGCCTGGAGTTTGTAAAATCTTGTCCCTTGATAATAAAACATTTTTCCTCACATTGAGCATGAAAGTTAAATTGCTTCTTTTAATAAAGATATTTGAGATAAAACAGTATCATGTGAATATAACATGTATATGCCAATGAATAAGAATTGTGTACAGTCTAACTTCAACTGTTCGAGCTCACTATATTTTGACTTGAAGTTCGAACTATCGCGGCTGTTCGAGTCCTCCATTTTTAACAAAACTGTCACCCATTTTCATCAAAACGGTTTACCCCACCCATTCAATTTGCATATGTTGCTGACTAGAAGCTGTTGTATTCGATATATTACATTTTGTTCTATTACAAATTTTGCTGGTGTCAAAACACAGTGACTTAATTTACTTTTTCCCTTTTATATAACTGTCCCCAATTCCCCAATTTCATTTAAAAAAAATCTTTTACTTTTACTTTTTATTGTGTGTCATGTACTACATACATGTAGCCTTTTACCGGATTAGCGGTATGTATAATTCAAGAATTACCAGAAAGATGATATTGACCTTATCACATAGGTATGTTATCAAGCATCAGTGTCGACTTTAAGCAGAAACGTTTGTATCAGTGACCTGCGAAGGGGTCCTTTACTAGATTGCTCGAGTGTTATATTCTCTGACATTATTAACAAAGCAATACTTTTATGCAAGTTGCAGGTAAATTTATAGTATTAATCCTTGTTCACAAGAATTATACTCTTAAAATAAAAAGAAGGAGATATGGTGTCCACTTTGCCTTCAGGAGGTTGGGGTTTCGAGTCTAAGAGGGGGGTCTTTTTCTTGACCTTCATTTGACACCAAGTCCTGGTTCTAACCAGGAAGCTGACGCAAAAGTGTTTCTACATCCCACATGTTCTTTCAACATAGTCAAGCAAAAATAAATAAGTTAAAACTTAATCAAAATGACAAAACTGTTTCAGATAAAAACCCTTCTAGTTTAGATAATACTTACTTTTGGGGGAGGGGGAATAGGGACCCTATGATGACTCAGTGGTTTAGTCATTTACTTGCAATTATTTGGCCCTTTATTGCTTTTGGATATTTGGTTTGAATCTCAGCTGCAGCCGTTCAATCTTTGGTTTGAAAAAGGTGGTTCTACCCAGGGACACCAGTCTACTTAGAAAATCTGAACTAAATTGTGTCAGTATGACTTAAAACCTAAATAAACAAAAATGAAGAAATGAACTTACTCTGACACTTATATGTCATCTTATCCAAGTCTAACCAAGGTTTCATATATGTACTATTAAACATCCAGCAGATAAGACAGAAGACAGTTTATAGTAAGCAGACAACACATTTTTTTCCAGGCTAAGGGTTAAAAGTAAGCAATGCCCGTACCAGCTTTTGTTAACTGGATTTCACACAGTTGTGCGAAGTTTTACGACAAAGTTTTGCCATGATGCACGATCCATTCCCGACACACTGGAGACTGTTCACGAAATTTTAAGGTTTTATATAAGCCATACTGTAACTTTGGACCTAAGTGGATTCATTTCTTATCATGATGTTTCAGATATCTCTAAAATTGAATTGACCAGAGGTAGAAGATCATAATGCCCCCTAAACGTGACAAGATACTTCTAGGGGCTGCTGGAGCTGTAGGGGCAGGTTTATTGTCTTGGAAAGCTTTTTTTCCATGGATAGGCTATGATCTACAGTTTATGAAATATGGACGAGTAGCTGCGAAAGGAATCATGGAGGACAATACAAATGGACGATTCCTTGTGAACATGTTTGAAGAAAATGTTGCCAAAACTCCAAACAAACCTTTTGTGATATTTGAGGACAGAATTTACTCGTATAAGTTTATGGATGAACAGGCTAACAGAACTGCAAATATAGCCATGCACTGGGGACTCAAGATGGGTGATTGTGTAGGAATTATGTTGGAAAATGAGCCAGCTTTTATATGGACCTTTTTAGGTATGAATAATTATGTATATCCTGTTTTCAGCTCACCTGAGCACAAAGTGCTCAAAGGTGAGCTATGGTGATAGGGGAATGTCCGTCTTCGTCCATCTGTTCTGCTCAGAAACCGCTTGGCCAATTTCAAAATGACTGCACAGAAATGGTCCTTCTGTGACCCTTAATTTGATTCCGTTAAATCTTATTTTTTCACAAAAAATCATGGCCACAAGGGGGCAGGGCTTATTTTCAATATATCACTATATGGAAAACTTTAAAAATCTTCTTTTCAGAACTGCAGTGCCAATTCTTACAAAACT
>JAULCC010118716.1:0-13890 GCA_032358795.1 Nuttallia obscurata
ATGACCTGCAATGGGATCCTGACCCATTCAGCTTGCAGGGCACGTTGAAGATCATGGACGTTGTTGACGTCATGGCGTTCTCTCACCTGACGACCTTAGTGGCCCATAAGTGCTCAATGGGAGAGAGATCCGGTGATCTTGTTGGCCACTGCAACATATTGACGTTATGGATGCGTAAAATGTTCTGGGTATGCCTCACAGTGTGTGGACGGGCATTATCATGATGGAAAATCCCAACGTTACGTTGTTGCAAATACGGTACAACAACAGGCTCGATGATTTCATCAAAATACCTTTGAGCAGTGAGATTACCAGGCACTATGACGAGATCTGTCTTCCCATCATGATGTATGCCCGCCCAAACAATCACGCCACAACCCCCATAACGGTCACGTTCGACGACATTATCTTGGTTCCAGCCTCCCCCCTCGTCTCCTACAAGTTCGAACCCTGCCATCAGCAAATGACACGATTTGTCCGAAAACAGAACGTCGCGCCATTGCCTTCGAGTCCAATTCTGATGAACCCTGGCCCATTGGCGTCTTCTGTCACGGTGTCGTAACGTCAGCAGAATGCCAACATAGGGACGGCACGCTTTCAATCCAGCGGCCCGTAGCCTATTTCTTACAGTCCTGTCGCAAATTTTATTTGTTTTATTTACGTCACTTTCTGCCAGCTAGGGCTAATGGACGTCCCAGGCAGAGGGAAGGGGATACACATAACTCTTCTGTAGAGAACTATGGTTCTTTAGCGTGTCCAGTGTATAGCACTTAAACACGTGGGGCTGAACCCCGGCCGGTCACTTTATTCTGACACCGGCAAACCAGTCGTTCTGCTAACCCTAAATCCTGAGCGTCAAGGAGGGAAGCCATAGCTACCATTTTTAAAGTCTTTGGTCTTTCGCAAATTCTTGTCCTCAGCAAACGACCTAACTTTCGACTAGAACAAAATCTATTGCGCCGAGATGACGTTGTGAGAAAACGGTCTTCACGCGGCGTGGTTTCACGAGGTCTGCCTGATCTGGGTCGGCCCGCGACGTTCCAGGTTTGCTGAAATCTGTTCCTCGGTCGACATATTGTCGATTCGTGGCAATGGAAATGCCGGGCAACGTCTCTTGCCAAAATGCCAGCGATAAGCATACCGATGACTCTCTGACGTTGCTCTAACGTCATTCCAGGCCGACATACCATCATTCATTTTCAAAGATTTTTTTTCAGTTTTTGTGCTTACGACAAGAAATCTATCGAATTGTGTATTTTGTAATCCGCGGAGGATCGTCCGTTCTGCTGTGCACATACTGTACGTGATTTTCGTGAAAGTTACGTTTCACGCTTACATAATGGTGTAATTTAAAAAAAGTGAAATCATGCTGTCAATGGATGGGCACAATTGGTCAATACGGCCATGTTTTAGTCAAATTGATTTATAGACGAAATCAAAGTCGAAAAAAACTTGCTAAACTTTTTTCCACAATTATATATGTAAGTGCTACATTTTTGTGTTTGTATGAAAATGTGAAATATTTGAATATATTCGTCATTCATTCAGTGATTAATAATGTTTAGTTTTTTAAATTTTTGTATTGGCTAATGTGATATTGTTATTGTAATAATTCCACACTAGACATTGTATTTGTACTGACTAAAGAAATAACATTCTATATTTTATTTCTTTTCTTGACGAGGGGAAGTGATATATAGACAGCTTATTTGTGAATAATTTACTTGTTTTGATATTTAAAATTATGTGTATCGTGATGAGCACTCGTTTACCTCTAATTTCTAATTTTAGAATATTAAAGAAGTTGATAGATCATTATAAACATATTTAGAATGTTCCAGAAAATTGAGAGCTTAGGAGTTTATTCAAGAGAGTTATTTTCAGCATCAAACTTGTAAACAATTGGTCACATTATCTTAACATGTTAATATCAAGTAAACACTTGATAATTCTGGAACTTCAGAAAACATATATAAAGGCTAGAGAAGCTGTGTAGTTTTAATTTTGGTTATCTTTGAATTAAGACATTACATGGAGTTACCTGAAAATACTGGACTGTTCTTTTGATATCATTAAATTCTTTTTGGATTAATTGGATTTGTTCAAGAATGAACATTTAATTTAAGACGTGGTCAGAAATTTTCTTGTACTGGATTAAAAAGGACATTTGACAGGATCAGAATAATTTTGGATATTTAGAATTGTGATTTTGGTATTTATATTTCGTTTTAACTTTGTCAGTTTTAATTAATAGATTTTGTAAAGTTTGTTGTTGGCTTTGTCTTTCTAGTAATGTCTGACTCGTAACACCAGCTGCAGTATATTTTCTATATTATGATCACCTAAGGCAAATGAACTTTATTTAAACAGATATGGATAACGCACGACAATCCACATATGCAGAGTAAATATTTTCAGATACAATGATCGCGTTTGCCTTTGTCACAAGTCAGATTTTGTGTAGTAGAGAATCACCTTAAAACGGCAGTCTTTTTGTATATCAGCCGTCAGGTAGAACAAATAATCTCGTGCAAAACGTAGTCCTTCACGTGGGTCATGTCACTGCTTGGTCGGTCCTAAATACGCGAATTAGAATTTGGATCCAAATCATCTTCTTAGTTAAAGATAAAGCTATGATCTGTTCCGCTCCGTCAATATTATTGTATGGCAAATGTGAGTTCAGGTACACGTTAAACCGTTCAGTGTTCTAATTATTACCTTCGTGTTTATTTAAACTCTTATGGCAGTATAAGTTTACTTCGTACGAAGGTATTAGTAAAACGCACGTAAGAAATCCGTACGAATTTCATACGTCTGCTCCTAACGCCTTAGAACTTCGTAAACTTATTAGTTACGTAAATCAGGCCTAAGTATATGTTATTTGCTGTAAGGGATCATTACCTTTGTAAACATACTGCATATACTTATTGCTGGGAGGGATCCTGACCTTGGTAAACATACTACATATGCTAATTGCTGTGAGGCATCATGACCTTAGGAAACATACTGCATATGCTAATTGCTGTGAGGGATCCTGACCTTGGTAAACATACTACATATGCTAAATGATGTAAGGTATCCTGACCTTGGTAAACATACTGCATATGCTTATTGCTGTGAGGCATCATGACCTTGGTAAACATACTGCATATGCTAATTGCTGTGAGGCATCATGACCTTGGGAAACATACTGCATATGCCAAATGATGTAAGGGATCCTGACATTGGTAAACATACTGCATATGCTAATTGCTGGGAGGGATCCTGACCTTGGTAAACATACTGCATATGCTAATTGCTGTGAGGCATCATGACCTTGGGAAACATACTGCATATGCTTATTGCTGTGAGGGATCATGACCTTTAGAAACTACTGCAGCCGTTTATTACTGTAAGGCATCATTACCTCAGTAAACATGATGCAGATGGTTAATGCAGAAAAGGATCAATACCATGGTAACCACAATGCAGACGTGTTTTGTTGGAAGGGAATTTATTTTGGTAAACATGATGTGCAAAAGATCATTACCTTGGTAAACATACTGATGATGATTTAATTGTTTGAAGTACGGTAATGGTGTTAGTATCCTGCAATATTTTGGTACTGGTGGATCTTTATTCAATCATGCAGGGTTCGATTTGAGATTGTGGTCATCAAACAATTTAACACTACGATATATAGTTAGGACGCTAAAGTGAAAGTGATCGCTTAAGTTTTGGGATTACGGTGAAATACTGTGAAACATACACTTACTTTTGCAAAGAAGTATGCGTTGGATATTTCGGATCAAAAGCTTACAAAAAGTGAAGTGTTCGGACAGTCAGTTATCAGTGATAAACGCTGCTCAAGGAAGTTTGAGTCCTGCTACTGTCAGAGTATGGAATGGTATAAGGCTAGATTTGATCAAAGATTTTAAGTAAGAGATCCTCCGGTCGTATTTTGCTCAAACACCGAGAATTTTGAGAGAACAAAATATACATGTTACATACATTCACTGACGCGATTGGGAAATCGTATGGAGCATGTACATACGTTATTTCTGGTACACTTAGTTTGCTAGGAATAGAGTAACTCCGTTGAAATCGATTTCAATACCTAGACTTGAACTAATAGGTGGAGTTATTGGTGTAAGACATTTTGAACACATTCTAACAAACGTGACAAGTCCATGCGCGTACTTAAGGAGTAATAGTATGAAAGTTCTGAGATGGTTAAAGTCGAACAAGAAACAGCCATTATGTGTTCCAAATTGAGTGTCGGAAATCAAAGAATTGACTTAGGGATACGACTGGAGATAATGTCTGACAAATTCAAATCCAGCAGATATTTTGTCACGAGTAAATTCTATAGAACAATAACTGAATGAAAGCTCCTTACTGGACCATAGAAAACAAAATGAAGAACATGTAATGCCCCGGATGCAGGGATACAAAAACATTACGCGGAACAGGATTTTCAAAGAAATGGGTGTAATGTGAATGTACAGTTATCTTGAATAGCAGCAATTCTGGCCATAGATTAAATTTTAAAAATATTCTTATTTCAAATCCAATTTGGTGCGTATCCCTTTATAAGGGTAATCAGATTACATCTCTTACTTTAGCTAATTTTTATGGTCAGTAATTAATTTTACTTGATTAAATCATTTCAGTGTAATAGCGACAAGACACTGACTTTCTAATCGTTACATATTTTTTCATCTCTAATCAATAGCGTGTTGGAAGTGCGGTTATAAGACATAATAACAGAGGAACTGTTGTTTTTCCACCCGAGATTTATTCGCAGCTAATAGATATAGGAGTTACTGACCAAGATTGGCATTTGTATTTTAACTAAGTGTTAGCAATCCTATTAAAGCAACCCTATTACTGTCCAAAAAAAAACGTTTGCATAGAAATTGCTGAACGCATTCTTGACGTTGGAATTCATTTGACAATATATTGCACCTTTTGCCTTAGAATTCAGAACTTAATTAATTAGCTGTTGTGTTTTATCGTGCGTTTTAGCTCATCTGCCGTACAGCTTCATTTTTTGCACGTTTAGTTTTAATTTTAAAAGCCAATCTTACCCATTGTTACTTTTATATGTATTTTAACTGTATCTTATTATTATTATTCCATTACTTGATGTTCAACTTACGCCACGGAGTGCCTCTTTTGAAAACATTCTACATGTATATAAAACTTATAAAACTTAACTGAAAAAAAACAAAACGTTTTACGAATATTTGCATTAATTGCCACTTGGGGTTATTAATTTGAAAACAACATATGTAGTTTTTGTTAAAAGACGCAATACAAATATATCAGTAGTATCTAATTATAGTTTTATAGATATTAGCTGATTTCTTCAGTTAGAAAGTTGTTACTTTTGATTACACAGGCTCGTTTGTTTTAGACAACAGACATCTAAACTTGAAAAAAAATACAATCTATAAATGTTTTATACCAAAAGGTCTAAATATTTATAACATTACCATAAATCTCATAGAATTGCTGTCGCCTTTTGATGAATAGTGGTAATTATAACGGTTCTGTCTTTGGATTTACAAACTCAAAACATATCTTAAAGTAAGGTAAATTCTTTAAAGGTTTGACCAAATTATTTATTGATTAATTGACTGTTATGTCCTAACCTCTACATAAAGCACTCGTTGATAAACATTAAAACAAATATTTATATTTTCTGTACCGGTATTCATTTTAAAGTTTCTATTCTATAAATACTTCAATGTAACATACAGTTCATAAAAATATCCATCTATGATACATTGAGATTTGAATCAGTACAATATCGCGACATTATTTAAGTTTTGAACAAGTTTCGATGGACTCAATGTTAATTTTTGCCAAAAGTTTATCGGTTGTTTTTTACCAAAATACATTTAACATATTTAGCCTGTCTTAATTTCTATTCAGTATGTAAGTTTTCAATGCTAACTCACCGCAATATACGTGGTATTTTGCGTTTTTAACAAAATCATATGAAACGTTTATCAATTTGGCTCCATGTTTATTTTAAAGTTTTGTCTTCTGGCGAAACTTTATATGCATTTGTCCTAAACACATTAAGATGGCAACAAAAAGGCAAGTACGATAGAAGTGATGGCAAACAGGCAGACATACCCGGTAGTGAAAATATCGCTCTAATGACTTACCAGTATTAAATGGTTTTTGATTAGCAGTGGGTGGTAAATGGAAATCAACATATCACTTACCAAACACCACAGGCAACTTCATGGGTTGACAGTTCGGTGGACATTGTATTTCTCTAAGTAATGGACACACTTCGGACTGCGAACACACACAAGACAATCCTTTATCTGAAATATTTACCAGTACGTTTCGTACTGAAATCATATTGTAGGAACCGTCATGACAAATATCTTTCGCACAAAGTCTGTTCCTATGTGTAGTCTTTGAATTTGAAAAATAGAATATCTACTTCGATGGCTATGTATACCGGAAACGAAATTCTAAAAAGTGCCTACAAAGGCTTATTGACGAGAGACAAAAAGACATCTAATTAGGTAAGCTAGGTGAGTGGAAAAAAATAGATTTATAAAAAACACACTTTTATTCAAATTTATAATATTGCTTAGAACTATTAATGAAACAGTCTAAATGGAATGCATACCAAATATTAATGTTATGTGCACATTTAATTATCTAAATCCTTACCTTTCATAGCATCGTGGTATGCTATTTCTTTATCGTGCAATATCTCGAGTAGTTGGTGCTGGTATGTTCTGGACAAAGCCGTCTTCAATCCTACATACTTCACGGGGTAACTTGAAATTTTATCAAGAATCTCTTTGTTCTTATCACAAGTGAAAAGGTGATTCTGTAATAAAAAACAACAGATATTATTGTTGAATACATTTGAAAATCCACTAAACCAAAACAACAGATAACAACACACTATAGCACTTAAGTGAATACCATCCCCATAACACATTCATGGGTTACAAGAACAATATTGAATTTCAACTTGCTGCTTAACTCAAACGACTACCAGTATTCAGTTGCATTCAAATGGATAGTATTTTACGTTTGCATAACGGTTGAAACCATCACTCCGTTCAGGTGCATTCAAGTTGATACCAGCACAATGTTGCACAACATAGACTTTTACAGAAAAATATAAAACCTTAGTGACCCATACACTAACTGTACGTACCAGCGAAATGTATGACGAATGTCAATGCATAAGGTATCTTTATGTAAATGATAATGCAGTTGAAAGAAGTCAAAGAAGATGCAGTTGATTTTCATCTAGTAAGAAAAACGCTTTGTCTATTGTATGTGAAATGACATGCAAATATTCTGACTTAACTTGATTTTTTACACTTTAGTTATTGATGCAGATTGAATGAAATGGTCCGTTTTGTACAGAAACAAACCCTTATATCTCTAACTGCCATTTCAGTATTCTCGTCAAATGTCTTGCATTCTTCAAACACGTGTAGTATCGGATCTGGATCCATCTCTTCTACAATGCTTACAGAACTTGCAGCCAGTACAGCTTTTATCAATTCAAGCTTGTCTGAAAAAGGCAATATCAGGTAGTCATTATATATTGGATGACACACAGGTATGATATTATGACCCTTAGGTATTTAACATTTATCTTGTTATTCTTTTTCGTTGCATGAAATAGACAGTTGCTGTTGACAATGGAATCATTTTGAATAGAAGCGGTGCTCATCGAAACTAGATAACATTTACTTGATGGGATATTATTGCGACAAAATGTTATGACTACAATAAACAACAACAACAATAAGAGGTCTAAGTTATTTTTACGGTTTTATATTTAGAAAAAGTGTTTGAATTGAATTATCTTAAACAGCTGTTGCTCATTCTTAGATTTTCGTCTCATAATAGATATATAGAAGCCGGATGAAAAACCACTAAACGAAAAAAAAATGTAATTTGTATAGTTATAAAAAATATTATCTAAAAGGACAATCAATGTGAACTATTCATACAAATGACATATTGCAGGTTCAGAAATCAGAACCTTAAGGACATTTAACTTCTAATAAGTTAACTCAAAAGTTTCAAACCACTAGTATAAACTAGTTTGATAACAATCAATAATATTTTTTAGAGACACTTGTTCTTGTAACAATGTAACGTAAACCTACGAAAAGGTTAAAAATACTACCACTTTTTTCTATCAGACTTATAAGAGATCGAAATGTAAAACCTATATCCTATAGCTTCTATTAATAAAATATAATAAAATACGCATTGGGTGAAAATTAATATGTATGAAAATTGATAATATGTATGACATTAGAAAAAAATAAATAGTTAAACATTGATAACATCATTTTGATAATAACAAGGGACATATTGACACAAGATAATTTTTTCCATAAAACAGCTTCCACTTCTGAAAACTACTGTATAAGGTGAACTAGAAAGTAATCCTTTTATTTTGCATATATATAACACCAGCCTTTATTGGCGAAAGTGGCCAAAGTATCCCAATTTACGGTATGATATACGACATGACTGTATATAAGTTTTAATACGATATACCATGTCTGTTATAGACTTGACAAAGAAACGGAATGATTAACAGCCGTATGCGATTGTTATTTTCGGCCTTAGTTTTATTTTCCATACTCCAAGAACTTTCATATGTAAGCATCATGAAATGTTTACATGAATTCTACATTTAGCTATGGATTGCAAGTTTAAGAGCTGTCAACACATCTGTCATTTGTCAGTAGAAAGGGGTTACCATGGCAAAAACAAAAAAAGCCGCAGAAAGGTGTGAAGATAAATCTATTTACTGCCATACTACTGACATGATGTCTTTAATAAGTTTTCATAATGCAAGAAAATACTGTTTTCAAAATTCAAAAGGAATTTAAGAGCAATGTGCAGTGTAAATCAAATTGCCACTACTGTAGGCATCATCAAATTTATGGAGTTGCTACATAGGCAGCTTTGTTGTGAATTATTTGCTTGTTTTGATGTTTGGAATGATGTGTGTTGTTAATGAGCACTCATCTCATTTATCTGTATTATCTATATTTAGAACATTAAAGAAGTTGACAGAACAGTATGTAAACTCATTGAAAGTTATAGAAAGATTTAGAGTTCTCGAGAATATTGATAACATTGGAGATTATTCAAGAGCGCTATTTTTGTCATCAAACTGCTACACGATTGTTCACATGATCTTAATTTGTCATCAAGTAAACACTAGATAATTTTGTTCTTTTCTAGAAAGACCAGACAATATATAAGGGTAGAGCAATATCTCTGGAGCTTTATCTTTGGTGATCTTTGGGTTTAAACAATATATGGAGTTACTTTGTGAAAATTCTGGATCATTCTTTGGATATTATTTAGTGACAAAATCTTTGAGGATCATTTGGATTTATTCTACAGTCGAGATTTAATTTAAAAGTGTTCAAGAACTTTCAGCTGGATTAAACAGGACATTAATCAAAATAATTTTAAGTATCTGGTATTGTGATTTAGGTAGTTATAATTTATTTTGACTCTGTGATTTTTAATAAATAATTTCGTAAAGTTTGTTGCTGGCTTTGTCTCTCTAGTTACGCATGGCTCGTAAAAGCGTAATGTAACAATGTTATAAACCCATGCCTGCCACTCTGAACTACAAGTCCTGTTTGTCTATATGTTTGGTTGCAATTAGAAATAATATGTATGTGAATGTTAATGAAGAATGCAAGGCGTTGCTGACTTTACTGTTTACTATTGTAGATCCTTTTCTAAAACTAAACGTTATATTTTTTGTGACGTTAGAATAACAAATATCGACGTCAAGTGCGAATAGGTGCAAGGCGACGTCATAAGACGGCCCGCCAACTCCACGACACCATGTTTTGAACATGGTATTAAATGTACTTTTTTCTATTAAGCTTCCAAGTAATTACGGAATAAAACAGCCTCCCCAGGTATCGTATTATATATCATATCCGACTGCTATTTACAGCTACATCACTATGGAATATATAAAACGTTAACCTATGGCGTTCTTCTTATATTTGCGTTAAATCGTATATGGTAAATCGAATGTGGGTAGTATACGTTAAACGCTCGATTTACGCACGTTCTATACACGTAAGATATACAGTAAACGTATGCATAGTTTACCTACGATACACGCAAAATTTGATCACTTAAACGTTTGTACGCAAACTTGAGACGACACTTAATGTATATAAATAAGTAATAAACTTGAAAATGCATTTCATTTTGCTGTTTGAACAAATTTTAAATACACAGCAGTTTGTGTCCTGCATTTCATTAAGAATAAGTTTATATTTTTAAAATGATTGAAACTGTTATTGACATTTTCTATAAAATTAAATTAAATACCAGCAAGTAAAATAAAGAAAGGCACAGAAAGAAACAGATAGAGAGAGAGAGAGAGAGAGAGAGAGATTGAGTCACGTTTTTATACGTGTTGCCTTGCTTGTATTTGTATTGACTTTCTCTTTTCATATTGTTAAAACAGCAATTTCAGGTTGTAAATAAGTCAGGCTTATGCAAAATTACTAACGGAGATATTGTTGTTATTGTTGTCATCGCAAATGCATTGTTATAAAAATAATTTTTCATTTTGACAATAAATGTGAAATATCATTACATTTTGCGATACATTATACGATATATCAAACGCGCAGGAGTAGAGTACATTTAAGCAAAGCGATTTATGATCTTCGTACATCCTTCAATAAAACTGTATTGCCATTTTGTATCTCCCATCTGCCACAATAGCAGCTAATATTGTATTGTAAATAGAGTTTAATGAATTACTTAAACAGAGTTTTGATCTTTTATGAAAGCAGGCGCAAATAATCTCACAAAATTTAATTACTGATACAGAATAAGGTTTATAAGTTTGATTCATTAGATTTCTTTTACGTACATAAACACAAGACCAAATCCGTTATTGAACGTTGTAAATAAAAATAAAAATTATTACCTATTGCAGTTTGACCATCGCTACGAATTGTAGATTGAATTTGTAGGTATTTGGTGATACATACACTCTGAAAGGCATTTGCAACATCGGTCAGACTTTCATTGAATGGATCAATGTTGACCCAAACACCCATTGTCTGCAACTGTGTCTCGGAACTTGGCGAAATCCCCAAACGTATGATTTGGCTATTTCGAACGTTATCATCATCTGTGGGTTCAGGCTTCACGGATCTGATATGTGATATCGGCAATGTATTCTCACAATTATTATCTGAAGATGCTTGCTTATCGGTCTGGGTTGTGTGTTCGTTTATTGCCAATGCTGTAAATATGTATAAAGAGAGAAACTAATGTCAGTTTGTTCCATGATACAAAACAACACATGTTTTTACTTCATATTTCCAGGTCACATGGCACATATGATTATCTACAAAACGTTCACCTTTTGATATTATTTAAATTTCAGTCAGAGGAATTTCATGATTGGTTTACAATATTTTTTTTGTAAGTCAGACTTTTGATGGCGACATTGTATGTAATATTCTAGTCAACGATTGTAACACTAGTAGATAGTAAATAACTGACAAATCCCCTAAAAGATTAATGAATTAATATCGACATATCCAAACTATACTGCCATATATACTGATGAATCTAAAGACAATAACAACGTGGGATGTGCATCAACTAGCGAATATCACACTTCTAAAGTAAGACTCCCGGATAATTTTTCTATTTTCTCTGCTGACGTTCAGGCCATTGATCTTGCTGTGAAATTTGCATCTTCCACACAACGTAACAACTTTATTATCTTTTCTGAAACGCTATCTGTTCTACAGTCGCTTAACAACAGGAACCTGTCAACTCCACTAGTTAAACAAATGTTGATGGAACACAACAAATTATTATTTTATCAAAAAAATTAATATTTTGTTAGCTTCCAAGCCACATTGGCATTCTTGGTAATGAGTAAACAGACAGAGCAGCGAATTCCTTATTGGATTTAAATTAAGCAAAGTTTAAACTACTTTACATACACTTTAAACCATTGATAAATAATTTCATCAACTTCAAGTGGCAGATCTCTTGGAATAATGTTGTACATAACAAACTTATTGTCATAAAACGAGTTTTAGGTGATTCAATTTTATCGTATAGATTCGTGCACAAGGAGGAAGTTGAACTTGCTCGTTGTCGCATCGGTCATACACACGTTACACATTCATATTTTCTCGAGCAAGAAGTACAACCAGAATGCGTGTTTTGTATGGAACCTTTCACCATTAAACATTTTCTTATTGACTGTGTTGATCTGGCATTACTTAGACAAAAGTATTGTAACTCAGTTTATTACGAAAATATTATATCCATTTTAAAAGAATTTCATCTGTGTCATAAAATCTAATGTTTAAAATTTTAAATATACTATTGAACAATTGCAAGTCATACTGTACTGTTGATCGGGTACTATTTTTATATTTTTATATACCTGTTCCATCATTGTTTTTCTTATTATGATGTAGTATATCATTATGAGTTTTATTAACAATACAAATAACCATTTAGACTAAATCGGCGCTATATGACATATTAAGTGTCGCGGTGCCTTCAAACCCAACTCAATCAGTAAATTATGCTGACCTACCTAGTTCATTTACACATCTCCACTGTTCAACATCTGAAATAGATACTTCAAGTTCTATCCCTTGATATATTTCTTGTAAAGCCAGTTGTAATCCTTTGAACATATTTGTTAATTCACCGCTAATCGCATTGTTCAAAAGTTGGACCAGTGATCCAAGTGAATGGCTTCTAATCCGCATAATGACACTCCCGTGCTGAACATCTGTTATTTCATTGCCACTTTCCAACAGTTTTGTCAGGGCGTTTTCAACAGCTGACTTAATATTGTTGATGTCTTCTGGTGACAGTTTTGAACACTCAAATTGTTGTAGCTCTGGGTCAAGTAATTTCAACAGCGTTTGACATACAACTTTGACCGCTTTGGCATCACAATTTTTAACTTCAAGTCTGATATCTGTTTCTGGAATGTTTAGAAAAAATGAGTATACATTTTAACTTATTTCTATTGTATTCGACATTTCGTTAAATCATTGCCATTGACCATTAATAAAAAAGAAACATTAAAGAGTTCTTTTCTTACAACCATTGCATTTTCTTATTTCTAAGTTAAGTGAATCGATATTGTTTTCAACGGATGTAACAGTGACAATTATTTTCATTTATGAAATAAAAGGAAAACAGTCTAAATATTTAGGATGTATTGACCTTCATCTCGGGCATTCTGACTAGATATGTCTCTCATTACAAAGTGTGCATTATCTTTATTCCCTATTGACATAGGTGTATCGTCCCGATTCTAAGGCTAACGAATATGCAGTTATTCTTAAACATGTAAACATTATCCGTAAACGATAAACAGTACGTGATCCTGGTAACTGTTTTAATCTAATGTTATATTTAAGTTTGGAGTATTGTTCAAGTTTACTTAAAGCTTCTATACATATTCTCTAATAGTGTGCATACCGGTTTAAAACACAAAAAACAAAAGTGACACGCTCTACACAACCATCTGATCAGTATGTAATTTGACCCACCCAATTATTTTACAGACGTCAGTAAGTGGTTTAAAAAATTGAAATAAACATTTATATTCCAATCGAATCACAACTTCGAACAAGACCTGTCAGATGGCATGGCATTCAAGAGTTCAAAGGAAAATTTGTTACCAAGACAAATAACCCATTTCAGTTTCTCTATCTCTCTCTCTCTCTCTCTCTCGCTCTCTCTCACTCTCTCTCTCTTTATATATATTAAACATATATATATACATATATATATATATATATATATATATACTCTAAATCAATAAAAACTCACCACACAAAGAAA
>JAULCC010118827.1:0-16554 GCA_032358795.1 Nuttallia obscurata
ATGCTAACCCTAAATCCTGAGCGTCAAGGAGGGCAGCCATTACTACCATTTTTTAAAGTCTTTGGTATGACCCGGCCAGGGATCGAACCCGCGGCCTCCCGCACCGAAAGCGGACGCTCTACCACTTGAGCTAACCGGGCTGAACAGAACGATGCTTATCTCGATAGAAATATGATGCATGCAAGTCTACACCTCTCTACGGTAATGTGATATATGTCTTGGAGATAGGTTGTTGTTCTAAGGAGGTGATTCAATTGTGCAATATTTTGGGACATTTTGTACTTGTGTTGAAAAATTGAAGTTACTTACAAGAAGGCAAATCAGCACTGTAGGCATAAACTAATATAGATACAAAACTATAAAACAAAGCATCACTATTTCTGTTGGTCTCCAATAAAATCTTTCAAATAAATCAAGAGTAATTTGCGAGTTAATGGGACGTAACTAACGGTAGAAGATATTGACTCAAGTCTTGTCTTCATATCTGATTGCACTTTATTGTAAAAACAATGATATGTGCTGTATTTACTAATACAGTTGCCTTTCAAACTTTCACCAGAATCAAACGAGGAACAAGGTTAACACATGAATCATTATAGTGCGTACCCTACACACGCCTTTCAAGTGATAATCAAAAAGTAAAACAAAGCTGTCAAACATTTGATGAAAGTGTTTCAGCTTAGTTATATCCAAATGACCATGTTCCGTTCTAACATTGTTTAAAGATGACACAGCCGCATATAGCGGAAATATGTATATACTTTATGGCGGAAACCGTTTGCAATGACAACATTTTTCTTACAGAAGAAAAAACTGTATATATGTAATGAATATATATCGAACCATGTATAGTCACATTTGTATTACTTAACAAAGTCTAAAGACTCGTTCATAAATTGCATTCATAATTTAAGCATGCCAAAAGATTGTGTATTTGTTTAAGACATCCGGTGTACATTTATATAAAATGGGTTGATGGTTTTGTATACAGCTAACAGTTTTAGGGTTTATATCAAGTGTCTTTTTCGATGAAATTGCTAGGGTGTGTTATTTGCACATGGTTGTCTATTGTCGATTCAAATATGACTGTTCAAAAGAATTTTCGAATGTAACTTCCCTGAAAATATTTACAAATATTGAAATATCGATTGTCTCCTACTTTAAAGAAACGAAAACGTCTAAGACCTTCATAGATTAACGGTTTGGTGTTTTTATGTTTTGGATAAGGTGTCTTTTGATCATATCATTGAAAAAATACTTTTAGAATATTTTATTAAGTATCCATATAAACGATATTTTAACACGTGTTTCTGTATCAATGATTCACAATTATTTACAACCAACATAGACATTTTTTCTTCTTATATATATATATTTAAAGAGAGAGAGAGAGAGAGGATCTCACATGAGTGATCATGCTATATTGAACAATATAAAACGATTTGTCAGAAACTGTACAAAAAAGAAGCTCTGCTGAGTTTTATATTTTCGATATACCATGACCACGAATGCAAGATTCTATTTATCACATTACTCTAGAAACAAGTGTTTTAGGCAGAAATACCATAATCTGAACCCTTAGCTCTACAATGTTTTGATATAAACATAGTGTAATTTGGACATGATCATGAAAAAGTAGTTATAACAGTTTCATTTATTTTATTTGAAACGGACTTATTCTAAGAAATGAGTGGTATTCTTGATCAAAATTAACTGATTTGATAACGTACACAAGGACACTTATGTGATATGAAAGTTACTGGATCATCATTATGATTCAAGGATCGACGTATTTACTTATGTAATTCAATTCAAACAGCAATTTTATCTAAGCAAAAACCATGAAAGATACACATCTTGCAGACGTTATACATAGTAGGAGAGATTTATACACATAACAGACTATCTTTTACATGCTCTGGATACCGGGGGATGCAATGTTGACGAAATGTGAATTATACGTTGGAGAAAAGTCAACAAAACAGAGACAAACAAATCTAAATTGAACTGTTTGGCTCTGCTTTGTTGACTTGTCTTTTCTCTCACAAAGGTAAGACTAACGACATAAGACAGTTGCCGTATCAATTGGCATTAAATGCAATACATTTGTACCAACGTTTTCAGAACCCGTCTGGTGTACTACCTGTTTCCTGAACTAAAATATAAAAGTGCACGTCCTCGGTCGATAATACAATTAAGTGAAGTGAACAAACCTATTCAGTAAGCCTGTCTGTGTGGTGAACTAATGAATGAGTTATCTGTAGCCTGTACCTTCATTGCTTATAATCGATTATCAACTTCAGGCCCGGCTTTCACTAAGCATCTCGAGCTGAAGTCGTGCTCAAACTCTGAGGTCAACCCTAATATCATTGCTACTGCACTGCAAATTTGACTGCCAATAGACATTTCAATTTTTCGCTGGCAGTCGAAATTTAAATGCAGTAGCTTTAAAACTGAATGAATTATCTAATGTTGAAATTTTGAGTTTGAGCACGATCTCAGCTCGAGACGCTGAGTGAATGCCGGGTCAGGCTTGGTCTGTTCACCAATGTCTTATCAAACACCCAGAAGAAGCAATAAAACAATAATAAAAGTGTGCACTTTTACAAAGTTACACGGTAAAACAATTGCGAAAGCAACTTGTTTGCTTAGAAGAAATAATCAGCAACAGATACATTGGAAAACGTCAAGTCTGAATGAGCAATAAAGCAATTATTTGTCTTTGCCTGCAAACAAATATTCTGGCCAATATACAAAAAACAATTTGGTAATTCAAACGTCATTTGTTATATTTTGAGATAGTGTGCTTCAAATATTTATAAATCTTTTACATGCGTGTAATGCATTTCTAAAATAGCTAGGCATCATCGCGCAAATGAACATAACTGTTTTAAAGTCACATTCCTCTTTCCTAAATAATCATCGTCAAGTTACAACTATACTTTTAGTAACATGAACGAAGATGAAA
This sequence comes from Nuttallia obscurata, assembly GCA_032358795.1. Lineage (NCBI taxonomy): Eukaryota > Metazoa > Mollusca > Bivalvia > Cardiida > Psammobiidae > Nuttallia > Nuttallia obscurata. Next base: position 2,969 of record JAULCC010118827.1, read on the forward strand.
TAGATCTAAGTGTGTATATGCATTCTGTAAAATGCATGTTAAGCATATTCGTAGCCAGGCGTGACTTCAAGTTAAGACGACTGAATTTGGCGATACCCTACCACAGTATGCAGTCGTGAAACTATATCAAGGACACTAAGTGGCATACATCATGTCATCAATGTTCAAGTTTCTTTTCAAAGTTTGTCGATAATTTTCGTGTTCTTCTTTTATAAAGAAATCAGTATGTGTAAAGAATTGAAAAGTTAAGAAATTTTTTTTCGGGTTTTTGAATAAATTATATTCTGAATTTGTATGTGTAAACCAATAAACTATTTATACCATCTGGTCTAGTTGGGAAGCCGTAACTTATGTTTTTGCATGTGAAGTATATTAGTCACAAATCCACATTCAATTAACATATTGTTATTAACACAGAAATGCCATTGGTTTCCCTTCTGAACGACAGAGAATATATTTCCAGAGACACCACCTGTATTGAAATTTCCACTGATTGTATAATTTGACAACAAGCTCCAAACAAAATTGATAGTCTTTTTAAAATTGTTAACTTTAGCGTGCTCAGAGATTGAATCAAATTAGCACCGCTTCCATATTGTGGGATACACGTTTTTCCTATTTTGTAGTTGTTTGACTACGCGAAGACTAATTAAGGCGAAAGAGTTATAAATGCTGGAAATAATTATATTTAGTCTCAACATGTTTACATCATACGGATATGCATGTTTATTTAAAACAAATAAATGTAAACTATGCCTTTCATATTTGAATTACAAGATACTTTGTAGTATCCCCTATTTAACAAGAGGAAAGGTGAAACTAATTAAAAAATTATCAACACGAATGGGATATCATATGCAAGCAATCGTATTGTTAATTATCGTGCATTTCAGTATAAAAATATGCAGCCTCCATTAATCGTACAAACCAACACTCTTTCAGAGAATAGTATTTGCCTGTTTGAAGATATTTTAAGATCAAACCAATACAAAATACTGGATTTGGAAAATCGGCCAAACAAACCCCCTTACAAAACGTTCTTAAAATATCAAAAATGTCCGATATCAGATTTGAAACACACTGGTTAAAGGAGGTTGTATACTTGCACTCAAAACATATAAAATAAGATAATTTGTGTTTGACATTATCTACACTATCACAAGTTTTCGGATACTTATTATCCTTATTTTACTTACATATAAAAAGGCCCGCCTTTGTAAAATATTAAGGCAGGTTTTTGCACATAATCTTATCATCTGGGTTGGATAAAGCAAAGATTAACTGATTAATTTAGATCAAACATTATCAGCCATTAATGAAGCTTTGGTAAAAAGAGTTTCTCTCATATCCTTATAGAGATCAATGTCCAACAAAACATGGCTTTCATCTTCAACAGCATCACGGAATTTGCATTTCGAGCATTTACCGGTAACCCACAATAACGCCCCGTTTAAATTTTAAGATGAGCAACCCCACAACGAAATTTGCTAAAGCAGCTCTATGTCGAGGTGGCATAATAAGCTTACAATAGGTTTCCGTTACAAGAACCTCTTTCAATAGGCTGCAAGTGCGCAATTTATTTCTACCCCGACCTGACGGTCCTGTGGCGCTATTAAAAGACTGTTGCCATTTTATTTGAAACTTTGCTTGAAGAGCAGAGTCAATTTCATTCACAGTTTTATATTTCGTAAGTACTAAATTCAAATTACTGTATCGACCAAGTTCGTTTGTTTCAAACATAGTTTCTACACGATGGAACCAATTTCTGCATGATCTACTAGACAAGGATCTGACCCACAGTGCAATTCTCTTATTTATCCTTTCATTATCCATATTGTACAATCTCGACCAAACAAATCAACCGATTTCCACTGTTTAACATACATGTATGGAGCTGTCCATGCCATTTTACCATCAGCAACTGAATTTGGCATGTATCGGCCGACATCGAGAAAGAAGCGCATAGCTCGATATTGCACTGCATTGATGCGTGAGTAAGATTTATAACCAAAATCGAGTCCCCATAACTAATTGTGGGCCAAACTACAGAATCAAAAAGATTAAATGGAACACCACCAACATGTTAACATTTAGCAATAACCAGACCAAGCGCACGACCTGCACTTTTGGACACGGCCTTGACCGTTACATCAGAATTCAAGTGATCATGTTGTACTTAACCCAGATAATTATATCTATCCACTACTTTCAATTTTTCGATACCAAGATAAATGTTTTCGATGTTATCTGAGTAGACGTTGGACGGGTAAATCTGGTTTTTATCATTATTAATTATGCCAATCCAATCATTAAGGGCATTTAACAAACTTTGTAAATATTTATCATTTTTCAGCTACTAAGATAATATCATCAGCATATAACAGAATATATATTTTATCAGATCCACACAGTTTACCTACATCCAACGTCTTAAGATATCAGGTCAGACCGTTTATAAATAGATTAAATAGAATATAGGATAATACATAACCTTGACGTAAGCCGGATTTAAAATCAAACCAGTCCGTAAATAATGCATTTGTTCTCACACAAGATGACACAGAACCACATAAAGACCTTATAGGATTTAGCATTTTGGTCTAAAACCGATATCAATTTTATTCGATTGTAGATCTCAGTTTATATAACTTTCTTAAAGTCAATAAATATAAAATATATAAAAAGTTTCTGATATATTTTATATACAGTTTTATAATGATAAACAATCATAAAAATTGAATTGGTGATTCTATTGCCGCTTTATACATGAAAATACAAGTATATTTGCTATTAATTGTCGACTTTTGTCTTTACAAATATACAACATTTCGCTATACGGGCATTGCCAATTACTGACAACGCATAGGCATATGTGTACGAGAGCTAAACAAAGGCATTGACAAATGTATCTTCTATAGAGAACTAAACATCGACAACTCAGAGACATACGTGTACAAAGGCTTAACAAGGGCATTGAAAACTGCATCTTCAATAGAACATAAAAATACTGACGACTCAGAGACACAAGTGTAATAAAGCTAAACAAAGGCATTGACAACTGTTCTTATAAAGAGAAAAAAAATTAAAACATGACAACTCAGAAACAAACGTTAACAATTTCTTTAAAAAGGCTTTGACAGCTGTATTTTCTATAAAGCACAAACATACTGACAACTCAAAGACATGTCTGTACAAAGGCTGAACAAGGGCATAGACAACAGTATCTTTTATTTAGAACAAAACTACTGACAACTCAGAGACTTACATGTACTAAAGCTAACCAAGGGCATTGACAACTGTTACTTCAATAGGGCACAAAAATACTGACAACTCAGAGAAATATCTCTACATAGGCTCATTAGGGCATTGACAACTCTATTTCTAAAGAGCACAAAATTACTGACAACTCAAAGACATATCTGAACAAAGGCAAAACAAAGGCATTGACAATTGTATCGTCCATAGAGCACAAAACTACTGACAACTCAGAGACGTACATGTACTAAAGCTAAACAAGGGCATTGACAACTGTAAATTTAATAGAGCACAAAAAACTCACAATTCAGAGACATATCTCTACAAAGGCTTAACAAGGGCATCGAAAACTTTATTTAAGAGCACAAAATTACTGACTACTCAGAGAAATGCAAGAACAAAGGCTTATCATGGGCATTGACAACTTTATTATCTTTAGAGAACAAAAATACTGACAACACAGAGACACTACTGTATGATAGCTATACAAGGACATTGACAACTTTATCTTCTATAGAGTACAAAAATAATGAAAATTCAGAGACATACATGTCTTTCAAACTTCTAAATTGCGTGTCAGACATCGGTAATTGGATTAGTTCAAATATACTTAAATTGAACCAGGACAAAACAGAACTCATTGTGTTCGCTCCAAAGTCACGATTAGCAGAGATAGAAGGTTTTAAGATTGAATTCGGAGACAGCGTTATTCAGCCTGCGTTATATGTAAAAAACCTTAGAACCTTTTTCGACAAAACCCTTAGCATGGAAACCAATGCAACTCAATCTCAAGATCTTGTTACATGCATTTAAGAAACATTGGATGCATCCGACCATACCTCTCGGATGGCGCATGCAAAATACTGGTTAACTCTTTAGTGACATGACTATGGAAATGCTCTTCTCTACGGCATCAACAAAGCTTTTATCAAAAAGCTCCAGCAAGTACAGAATACAGCCGCTCGATAAGTCACAAAGATTGGCTGCCTGTGGAATTCAGAATTCAGTATAAACTGAATTTATGTGTATAAATCACTGAATGAACTAGCACCAGATTACCTGAATGGCCTTGTAAAGCTATATGCTCCATCTATATCGTTGCGATCTCCAGTTGGCTCTCCAGTTGGAGGTTCCACGTACTCGCCGGTTTGATAAGGCAGCAGCAGTCATTTGGAACAATATTCCCGATTCCCTACGGAAATCAGATTCCATCTTGACTTTTAAAACATCTCTTAAAACTCATCTGTTCATTCAGGCATATGAGATGTAATGTGTTACCATCCCGACAATAGTGTTACATGTTTACTTTTGTCCTTTTGTCTTTCATCATTTTTAATCTTCATTCGTTTTCATTTTCTTTTATGTTATTTTCAATGTGTTCTAAATTTTGTCTTGATAATTTTAAAGAAAAGTAGCGTTATATGTTTGCTTTTGTCTTTTTTGTCTTTCGTCATTTTTAATCGTCATCCGTTTTCATATTCTTTTATGTTATTTTAATGTTCTAGATTTTCTAAATCTAAATTTCTAAATTTCTATCTTGATAATTTAAAAGAACACTGTCATCATATCTTAGGTATAAGCCATCAGTGATTCCAATGGAAAATAATATGTCTAAACGTTGAAAAAGACTTGTATTCAGACGGTGTGCTGATTACACATACACTGAGAGGATGTTCTAACCGATCAGTTATAAATTCTTAAGCAGACGGCAATCGAGGTGTATGGAGATAATATTTATTATAAGTGTTCAAGATCATTTATTGTTTTTTGTAAACTCAAAAATTCATTGCATTTTAGGCAACAATTATTTCAGAATTTCAGCTAAGAAAACATAAACCTAAACAGTTTTGAAGTTACAATTAACGGATTCTGCACTTCACTGAGTTTTAGTATCTCGTATGGCCTCCGTTGGTGGCTATAACAGCCCGGCAGCTCGATCTTATTGATGCAACATACTGGCGTACATCCACTTAATTGATATTTGGCCATACAATATTGATATCTCTTGATTGGACTAGTGAGCCAGGGCCCGAACACGTTTTTCTATCAAGTCTCAAACTTGCTTGATCGTATTCAGATCCGGACATTTTACTAGCATTTGAACAAGATGGTAATAAAAAAAAAACTTTGTAAAACTTTCTAAATTGCATTTAATTTTGTTATTTACTTCTCAGTTTTGTAGACTGAATACGCCAGTATGTTGCATCAATGAGATCGAGCTGCCGGACTGTTATAGCCGCAAACAGGCTATAACAGTCAGTGAAGTGCAGAATCCGTTAATTGGGATTTCATAATTAAGGGTTATGATTTCTTAGCTGAAATTGTGAAATAATCATTGCCTAGATTGCAAGGAATTTCGTACTTATATAGGAAGATAAATGATCTTGAACATGAATAATAACTATTTCCTCTGTACCCTCGATTGTCGTCTGATTTAAGAAATTATTACTGATCGGTTAGAACATCCTCTCAGTGTGTAACAAATATGAGTAAACGTCAAGAATTTATTATACACAAATAATGCTTAAATATAAATATAAATATAAAGGTTTGAGTTGGAATTTTTTCTTTCATTGAAGTATACTGAATCAACCAAAACATCTAAATAAGTAACCGGTTTACTTTTACTGTTTCAAATTGGTTCCACGCTCTGAACTACTCAAACAACAACAATGTCGAAAAATGCCGGTCTCGCATAAAATACATTACACGCTTCCACTTGTTGGATTGATTTTAAGCTTAACAATAAACTGAATTGGTCCGTTAAATGAAGAAACGAAATTAGCAATTAGACGATGGTCACATGAAGAAGCACTATAAGAAGAATGGTGTATTTATAGTATACATACAGTGTCTAGAAACAAAGGTGTATTTATAGTGTCCAAACAGTGTCTAAATACAAAAGTGTATTGATAGTGTCCAAACCGTGTTCATATGCAAAGGTGTATTTATAGTGTCCAAAATGTATCTATATACAAAGTTGTTTTATAGTGTTCAAACAATACTTATATACAAAGCTTATTAAAAGTGTCCAAACAGTATCTATATACAAAGCTGTATTTATAGTGTCCAAACATTGTCTTTATGCCAAGCTGTACTTATAGTGTCCAAACAGTATCTATAAAAAAAGCTGTATATATAGTGTCCATGTAGTATCTCTTTGTCTTACAGATAATAATTAGACATTCATCAAGTAGTACACTTTATCTCTTATAGATAACAATGAGACAAGAAGAATCTCTATGTCTTACAGATAATAATAAAACAAGGAGAATCTCTTTGTCTTACTGATAATAATTAGTCATGTAGTATCTCTATGTCTTACATATAATAATTAGACAAGGAGTATCTCTTTGTCTTACAGATAATATATAGACAAGTAGTATCTCTATGTGTTACAGATAATATTTGGACAAATAGTATCTCTTTGTCTGACAGATAATAATTAGACAAGTGGTATCTTTTTGTCTTACAGATAATACTTAGACAAGAAGTATCTGTATGTCTTACATATAATTGTTAGACAAGTAGTTTATCTTTGTCTAAAAGATAATAATTAGACAAATAGTATCTCTATGTCTTACAGATATTAATTAGGCAAATAGTATATATTTGTCTTACAGACAATAATTGAACAAGAATGATGACTTTGTCTTACAGATAACAATTAGACAAGTAGTATCTCTTGTCTTACAGAAAATCATTAGACAAGTAGTATCTCTATTTCTAACATATAATTGTTAGACAAGTAGTATCTCTATGTCTTACACATGATAATTGGACAAGTTGTATCTCTATGTCTTACAGATGATAATTGGACAAGCTGTATCTCTATGTCTTACATATAATTGTAAAACAAGTAGTATCTCTTTGTAATACAGATAATAATTAGACAAGTGGTATCTCTTTGTCTTACATATAATTGTTAGACAAGTAGTATCTCTATGTCTTACACATGATAATTGGACAAGTTGTATCTCTATGTCTTACAGATGATAATTGGACAAGTTGTATCTCTATGTCTTACATATAATTGTAAAACAAGTAGTATCTCTTTGTAATACAGATAATAATTATACAAGTGGTATCTCTTTGTAATACAGATAATAATTAGACAAGTGGTATCTCTTTGTCTTACATATAACTGTAAAACAAGTAGTATCTCTATGTCTTATAGATGATAATTAGACTAGTAGTATCTCTTTGTCTTACAGATTACAATAAGACAAGTGGTTTCTCTTTGTCTTACATAATTGTTTTTACCACATTTTTATAGCACCCTTTTCATATGGAACATACGTTCAAAGGTGCTTTACATATCATCTCTTCCCTATTTAACATAGTGTGCCCCGATCATAAGGTTGTAAGTCGGCCGTTTACACTTGGCGCAAATTGCAGCCATGGCACATTGGTTTACACCTTCACAGGTACCCATTTATACACCTGGGCGGCTTTCGAACCCAGGACTCTTCGATCCTGAGTCCTGCGTCTTACCACTAGACCACCGTCCCCACAATATATATACTAAATAACATATAATTATTTGACAAGTAGTATCTCTATGTCTTACATATAATTGTTACACACGTAGTATCTCTATGTCATATAGATGATAATAAGGCAAGTAGTATCTGTATGTCTTACATATATTTGTTAGACAAGTAGTATCTCTTTGTCGTACAGATAGTAATCAGACAAGTAGTATCTCTTTTGCTTACAGAAAAGAATAAGATAAGTAGTATCTCTATGTCTTACATATTATTGTTAAACAAGTAGTATATATGTCTTACAGATGATTATTAGACAAGTGGTACCTCTTTGTCATACAGATAATTGTTAGACAATAAGTATCTCTTTGTTTACAGATAATAATTAGACAAGTAGTATCTCTTTTGCTTACAGATAATAATTAGACAAGTAGTATTTCTTTGTCACACAGATAATGATTAAACAAGAAGTTTCTCTGTGACTTATAGAAAATAATTAAACAAGTAGTATCTATGTCTTACAGAATATAATAATGAAATGGAAATTAATTGCAATCACATAATCAGTATTGAACGGAATTAAATAAAACCAATCTCTCATTATGGTTCTATTTCTTAATGCATGAACTATGTGAAAATTCCGGACTTGTACCGATGTTTTCCTGCAATAGATAGTGTGCTCGTTACTGTTGCGTGATTGTCCATTATGAATTGTCTTTACAATGGCTATTGTCACTTCGCGAATTCAGTTTGCTTCGTGATGAGGTCAGTTTTCGTCTCAATTCGTTTAGGTGATAGTTAATCTCTTAAAAAACTGCGTAGTTCATAATGTCTGTGAAGAAATCTCTAATTTGAATTTCTGAAACTAATTTTAATTTTAGACTACATTTTGCAAGCATGGTATTTGTTTGTGAAAATTTAGATTACGTGTATTCTTTATTTTATTTTAGATCGTTTCACATGGTACGAACTGTTAAACAATTGAAAGGATATAAATGTACCTGTCCAAACATATCTCGAAAACTAAAAAACGTTTTTACACTGTTAATTTGTATTATAATAGTTTAATTTATATATTTGTATTTCTAATTACATTGGTTTACCAAAATTGAATATGTGTAAATTTAATAACAATGGTTTATATTACCAAAATTGTATATGTGTATATATAATTACAATGGTTTATATAACTAAAGTTGAATAATTATGTGTTCATTAAATAACATTTGTATTTGTTACCAAAATTGAATATGTGTATGATAAATTACAATGGTTTATATTACCAAAATTGAATAATTATGTGTACATTTAATAACAATGGTTAATGTTACCTAAATTGAATATGTGTATATTTAATTACAATGGTTTATATAACCATAGTTGAATAATAATGTGTATATTTAATAACATTAGTTAATGTTTCCAAAATTGTATATGTGTATATTTAATTACAATGGTTTATATAATCAAAATTGAATAATTATGTGTATATTTAAAAACATTGGTTTATGTTACCTAAATTGAATATGTGTATATTTAATTACATTGGTTTATATTACCAAAATTGAATATGTGAAAATTTAATGACAATGGTTTATATTACCAAAATTAAATATGTGTAAATTTGATAACAATAGTTTATATAACCAAAATTGAATATGTGTATATTTAATAACATTGGTTTTTATTACCAAAATTGAATAATTATGTGTATATTTAAAAACATTGGTTTATGTTACCTAAATTGAATATGTGTATATTTAATTACAATGGTTAATATTACCAAAATTGAATATGTGTATCGTTTATTACATTGGTTTATATAACCAAAATTGAATATGTGAAAATTTAATGACAATGGTTTATATTAACAAAATTAAATATGTGTAAATTTGATAACAATGGTTTATATTACCAAAATTGAATATGTGTATATTTAATAACATTGGTTTATATTACTTAAATTGAGTATGTGTAAATTTAATAACAATGGTATATATTACCAAAATTCAATATGTGTATATTTAATAACATTGGTTTATGTTACCAAGATTGAATATGTGTATATTAAATTACAGTGGTTTATATAAACAAGATTGAATATGTGTATATTAAATTACAGTGGTTTATATTACCAAAAATGAATATGTGTGAATTTAATAAAAATGGTTTATATTACCAAATTTAAATTAAACTGATTGACGACAAATGAGGAATCATAAAGGTACATGATTTATTATATTAGCAAAACAATGTTAAACCCATTCTTTGAAATTAATAGTTTTGACAAGATGGTTTCTGAATTAATTATGCCACATGTGCGTTATATACTTTTCCAATATGTGCATGACGAACCGATGGCCTTAATACGGAAACAAAACATTGGACATTAACACGATATTATGACATACGATTTATTACATATATGTTGTGTACGCGTTCATTACTACAGCTTTCGTACATAGACGTATGGAAGTCGGAGAGTTAAATGAGAATGATACTTAATACTGTCTAGTTATTATAGATACAACTGCTATACTTAATCATTTATTGCATTACCAAAACTGTGTCAGCAACAAATGATAAAGGTTAACTGCAAATTGATCTAAACGCTTTTTTTCTCCAGTCACAAATAAAGTAGATAGAGAATAACTCTTGTCTATGGGTAACTGGTCCGACGTGAAGCAATTACTTACTGTCCGCATCATTTCAATTTGTTTTCTGAAAATCAATCACTCCGTACGGCATGAAAGCTTACCAGACAAAGACGCCTGGGTGAAATAACGTTTTCTTATTTGTTCGAAATGTTAGCGAAAGTTAAATGTTGTTGATTAATAAATGCCAATAGAAATGTTAGCGAAAGTAAAATGTTGTTCATGAATAAATGCCAATAGAAATGTTAGCGAAAGTTAAATGTTGTTGATTAATAAATGCCAATAGAAATGTTAGCGAAAGTAAAATGTTGTTCATGAATAAATGCCAATAGAAATGTTAGCGAAAGTTAAATGTTGTTGATGCCAATAGAAATGTTAGCGACAGTAAAATGTTGTTGCTGAATGAATGCCAGTAGAAATGTTAGCGAAAGTAAAATGTTGTTTATAAACGGATGGGTGCCAACAGAAATGTTAGCGAAAGTAAAATGTTGTTGATGAATGAATGCCAATAGAAATACCAGTCCTACCATCCCCACTATGGTTCTTCTCTAGAAATCTCTTATCGCACTTCAGCTAAACACATTCCTAAAAATGTGATAACAGTGTGTACTTCAATGTTTACCTCCTCATTTCCCCAGCTTTCCCATTGGTTATCTGACTCTCTGCCTCTCTCTCTCTCTCTCTCTCTCTCTCTGTCTCTGTCTCTAATTCTTTCTCTGTCTCTGTCTCTCTATGTCTTTCTCTCTCTGTCTCTCTTTCTCTGACTGTCTGTCTGTCTCTTTGTCTGTCTCTCTATTCTTGTCTTTGTCTCTCTGTCTCTTTTTTTCTCTCTCTGTCTCTATCTGTCTCTCTATCCCTGTCTCTCTTTTTCTCTCTCTGTCTCTCTTTCTCACTCACTCACTCACTCTCTTTCCTCTCTATCTGTCTCTCTCTCCTTATTTCTCTCTCCCTATCTCTCTATCGCTTACTATGTCTCCTTCTATCGTTTTATCTCTCTCTGACTCTGCCTAAGTCTCCTTCTATCTATTTACATCTCTCTTTGCCTCTGCCTATGTCTCCGTCTTTCTATTATCTCTCTCATCCCCTGCATGTCTCTGTGTTTCCGTGTATCTCTAAATCTCTCCCTGTCTCTGTATATTTCTAAGTCTCCGTCTATCTCTTAATCTCTCTCTGCCTCTGTTTGTCTCTACGTCTCCATCTATCTCTTTATCTCTCTCTGTCTGCCTCTGTTTGTCTCTTTGTCTCCGTCAATCTCTGCATCTCTGTCTGCCTCTGTATGTCTCTATGTCTCCGTCTATCTCTTTATCTCTCTCTACATCTGTATCTATCTGTTTATATCCGTATCTATATCTGCCTCTGCCTGTCTCTGAGTCTCCGTCTATCTCTTTATCTCTCTCTGCCTCTGTATGTATATTTTCTTCGTTTATCTCTGTATCTATGTCTGCATTTGCCTGTCTCTGTGTCTCCGTCTTACTCTTTATCTCTCTCTCTCTGTCTGTCTGCCTCTGCCTGTCTCTGTGTCTCCGTCTATATCTTTATCTCTCTCTCTCTCTCTCTCTCTCTCTCTCTCTGCCTGTGTCTGTGTCTCTCTCTTTTTTCTCTCTCTCTGTCTCTTTCTGTCTCTCTCCCTGCTTCTGTATCTACGTCTTCCTCTTTATTTCGCTCTCTGCCTCTGCCGGTCCCTCTTTCTCTGTCTTCGTCTGTCTCTGTCATTATGTTTGTCAGTATATCTGGCCTCCTCTCTCTCTCTCTTCCTCTCTCTCTCTCTCTCTCGCTCTCTCTCTCTCTCTCTCTCTCTCTTTCAACAAATCACACTTTTAAATTAGCTGGATAACTGGATTTGTGCTCAGAAATAAAAAAAGACATTTAAAGTATCCTATATCTTATCTCGTTCATTATCTATATCTTCATTGTGTGTGTGTGTGTGTGTGTTTCATATACGGTTGATTTTGTTTCTGATTCGCCTTCTGTCCATCATAAACACATCAAAACTAACGAGCGCTTCTATCTTTAAACCGAGTGTAGGAAAATCATTCGGCTGACGAATCATACGGTTAATCGGCATGTGGGATCATTGCTTTCCTGCTAATTTCTTATTTGCCTACTAATCCTAACAATAATGGAAACTTAGACTCAGTAAAGCCAGTCCTATTTTGAATATTTTCAAATCTTAAAACCAGGTTATGGCATTTGCAAGGGTATTGACTTTCATTAAAACATATCCAGACCAAATAAAACAAGGCTGGAACACTTGGATAAACAACCGGTTATGTGTACAAATGTCGTCGTACAATACACTGCCTACAAATAAAACTTTAATTTCCGTTTAAGGTTAAAGTTTTACTTTTGGCGTTTGAAATCGTAAATTCTGTAGTTAACTTTTCTTTGAATAATCTGACATCTAAACATGCCATATTACGTACAATCCAGACGGTTACTCTGAACATTAGTGCCCATACATAGTGATACTTACAGTAACAAACTGTCTAATCTTAGAGATTGACGCCACAACAAAGTCAGTTCGTATTTCACACTGTGTACATTTCTAAAGCTAAATCTTCTATCAATTGAGTTATATAAAACTGTGCTCTAATCATAAAAGTCAAGAGGAAAATTAAAATATGTTTTACTCAAATTCGGTTGGAAAGCAAAACTACATGTAGCAAGTCCTGAAAAACATACTAAGTGTTTGCTTCTTCCCAGTGCCTCTGTTTTCTCTCAATAACTATATAGATTTGTGGCATGTAAGAAGTCATACCGTACATCTTTCCTGTGCTTTAAAAGTACCCCGGAACTCTTCCCTGAATATTAAGATATAACACTAGTAGTCCAGCGAGTGTAGTGTAGGTTTTCCACGAAATCATCAACCGTTTTTTGAGAATGGCCTTAAAATTGAATACATGAAAAGTTTATAAACAGTATGGATTACTGTATGATAAATCGGTTCATACATACATGTTATACATAAAGATATATAACTAACATTAAAGCATCGTCCATCAGAGATATATCTGAACCTTGGAAAACAAATGCACGCTTGATCTGGAATGTTTTCAGGGACAGTTAAGGATAGGGAATGTTTTCAGTGATAGTTTAAATTATGGAAATGTTTTCAGGGATAGTTCAAATTATGGAAATGTTTACAGGGATAGTAGAAATGTGGAAATGTTTTCAGGGATACTTTTAAGTA
>JAULCC010118828.1:0-13888 GCA_032358795.1 Nuttallia obscurata
TAGAGAACCGGATTAGGGACACTTTGACGATGTAAACATGTTGCACGGGATCCTCGTGCCTAAAATAGCAAAATAGCGTCTGGTCATTTTGAAGGGCATCCACGCGGTCAAATACTGAGTAAACAAGTCCAGTACACATTGTCTTCTATCGTGACTCAAAGAATTGTTTTCATACGCCTGTTAACAAAAAAGTTATACAAGAAAATAAAGTGCACAGTTTCTTTTTAGCATCAGTATAGAACAGTTGTACTGATATAACCTTATGGAGATATGATATGCTAAACTTTAGGACAATTGTTGTTTTCTTGTTGTTTTCTTGTAACTGATTCAATGCAAATATGTTATTGGTCAAATTGGTGGTGGATTTAGTGGTCAGAGTTAGGGCGTTGTAGTATATCGTGTGCAGGTGGAACCAGGACTAGAACAAGTTTACTTCGCATCAGTAAAGCTAATAAGACAGAATCTGTCAACTGTGGAGAAGTCTGTGACAATCAGACATGGATTCGATTACTTTGAAAAGTAATCAATTAATAATCTATTATTTAGTCAATTTTGGATAATCAATCATTAATCAGTTAATTGACTCATAAAAAGTAATCGATTAAATTAATAATTATAAATCTTAAGTAATCATGATAACGATTTCTTTTGAAGAATCACAGGGCAAAACACTTGTTTCACAACATATTTGTACACAAAATATTAGTACATTTATTAAACTATCTCAGTTTTAAATGAACTGTCATTCTATACTGTCCATGTTTTTTTTAAAAACAACACCGGTAGTTCAAATGTGTCATTCTTCACAGTTGCGGATCCAGGTTTCTTAGTTAGCGGGGCGTAAGTTCTAAAACTTGCTCCTGTTGGCCGCTACGGGTCCCTGGTGAATTCATGGTAATTCCACGGGTACGATAGGTTGGAGTCCCTTGCAACATCCTCAAACTCTTAAAATATTTTATTTCGTTACAGTTTCTTCATAGCTAAAATTTGATGAGACAATATTTAACATATAACATGACAACCAGGGGCATTGGTGAATGTGTACGCAAACAATCTAAGGGGTTTGGGAACATGCCCCCCCCCCCTCCCCAAGTTTTGTGTTTGCTAGAACGTTTTTGGTGCAATCTGGGAGTATTTTCACAAGAAATAGAGTAAATAAAACGTGTTAAACACCAAGGTTTTATGTTACATGATGTGTTTTTCAAAGTGAATTCATTTTTACATTAGAAGCGATATTGCCAATTATTTTTTGTCTAAAACTGTATTGAAGCTTTTCTTAAACACTTCTGCGATGTCTTTCTAATGACGTTACTATTCAACTTATTATTTCTGGCAAATATATCATTGTTAACTTGACTTAAGTAGTATCATACTTTTAAATTGTATAATGTCGGGTAATATGCAGTTAATGCTGACTTCGGAAATAAAGATGGTCACGTCAAACCAGAAAATGATGATTAAAAAACCCAGATATCAACAGTGTTTGATTTAAATATTTCAATTCTGTTTTCCAATTAATACATCGACCCGCTTTCAAAACTGGCCACTTACATGGCTCTAAAAACAACTGTTTTAGGCGCTGGGGTTGTTATCTAGAACTTCTAAGAATTTTTCGTTTCATGTAACTCATACTTGACACAAAATTCATTATGAATAATGCATATTCGCATAACTACATGTATGCTTCAAGTAAGGACATAAAATTGTCTGAGATGCTGATCTGATCAAATCAGTGAATATTTTCCATCACAATGATTTCTTATGCATTCTTCTTTACCTATTAAACATTTTTATGATAAAAACTGACTAAACCCATGCTTATTAACATTGAGTTTCAGGTGTAAACTAAAGAGATTTCCTTAGGGCTGTTTCCCTATAGATTCCTTAAAAAAGAGCCTTAAAATCGAAACCAATGAAATATTTTACAAAAATAACATACCGTTTTATGTGTGAAACTTCAGAAGATGTATTCAAATCAACCGTATAGAAACTGATATTTCAAAATTTCTACTTTGTCTTAAATAAAACCCGTATCACTTAACACATTTTCTAACGATACCAGTAGCCTTTTCGAAATAACTATAACATTACCAAAGGGAACTGAATACATTTTTTAGAAAATTTGTACAATGTGTAATACATCGTTTGATACAAAATAACAATGAAATTAGACTAAAAGTAACAGATTTTATTACAAATACAAAAAAAAACCTGTTATCAAAGTCGCAAATTTAGCAAATAATTATGCCAAATTAGTAATTAACGCGAAAGTTAACGGGTTCCTTCAGAAACATTCTTGTCAATATATAATAATCTAAAACAAATATAATAAAAATAATATAAACACTGGATATTTTGAAATTTTCAAATATGCAAAATCGAGTTTTAGACCAGCTCATAAGCTGATGTTTTTAGTACAAATACTAAATTTAGTTGTTTGTGTGAAACACGACAGGTAGAATGTTGTGTTCTGTCAAGAGTCAGAATATCACACGTCATGTTGATGAAATTTTACATTAACATAATTTCCAAGGTTGATGAGAATAATTTACAATTCTATTCAATCGACTGAGAACTATACTGGTAGCAATAAAATGGATTTTTTTCATGATTTATAACGTTGACTTTCCTGATAGTTTTACGTCAAACAGTGTCTGATATTCCTTTAAATGTCCTGAACATTTCACGGAATTGTCTTTGGTAGTTTTGAAAATATAGAGAAAAGACTTCTACATGGTAGCGTTAGAATAACTTTTACGGGTATACCTGGAGATAGAAAAAGGTAAACATAAACAAGCATTTCTTATGTCTACATCTTTCTAAGAAAACAATGTTTTTTTATGGTATATAGTTAATAGGGAATACATTTTATCGACCTTATACATCGCATCGAATTTATCGCTTACCGAGAATAGTAATATATCCCCTAATTATTCTGTTTTCACGCAGACATAAAAACGAAACCAAAATTTAGAGAAAGCAAATTTCGGAAAATTTCGCGGCATGTGCCAAGATGGAGACTTTGGTGGAAAACGGACACAGTTGTCTATTAATTGGGCACTGTGGAACTGGGAAGACATATATGATGAGGTATAATTTTGTTGTAATAAAAATGAGTTCCTTCTGAAAACTTTCCTTTGTGTGACCGGATTACCTCCTTTTAAAGTTTGAAAAATTTCTATAACTGATCTTGAACACAATAGCACATTCAATCATTAACCGAACTTATACAGTTGCTTTGAGTCTGATCACAATAGCACTCATTTTTGTCTGATTTTTACTTAACTTCTACAGTACATAGTTATCTATAAAAGATTGCCTTATTTTTAAAATCGGCTAGATTTACCTATGCCTGACTGGAATTTGTCCATTTAAACAAGGATATATTCCTATAAGTGAGCTTTTGAGCACACTTTGAATGAATATCGCTGTAACGTTTTAATGTATTGCATTAAACCTTTAGACAGGGCTTCCCTACCATCACACACCAACCTAAATAATCAATTTAGATAGCTATCTTTATTACATACAATCCTAACCACAACCCTTTATTTTTGACTAAGATATTGTGGTAAAGGTATTTTGTGCATAGAGGATATCTGATGAGATTTCACTTTCTATAAAAATTATTAGACGAGTCCAGGAATCTTTATTAAGCGAGCCTCTGGTGAGCTTAGTAAAGGTTCCAGGACGAGTATAATAAAAGTTTATATAAAGTAAAAACAAAGAGAGATGAAAGCTAGACATTCTATTCAGCTATTTTTGATGTATGACCTTTACAAAATAATGACGGTATGGTAAATCTTTTGATAATCATGAGCCAAAAAAGTAGATCCATATTATGGTGGAAAAAGTCTATTAAACCCCTGTCTAGAATTCGAAGCTGCATAAAACTTAAAACTTTATCGAATACAAATAATTAATTTTAACTTCAAGGTAACAGTTACTATTATTCTGTAAATTATGCCGCGGATGAATATATATAGGTCATGTAAATCGGTCTTTATATGTAACGTGTTGCTGTATAAGAAAAAATACGTGATGATTATATTACACCGGATATAAGCAACGTTATGTGATAAAACTGTATATTAGAACATATTTCAGTAATTTATTTATTTATTTATTTTTGTATATACTTATTCTCCCGTGTCCATGACTGTGCTGTGGGTTGGGATCCCGACGCACACTGAACAATTATGTAAATATATATATATTTATATATAAACATTTCTATTTGTCTATAACAGGCATAACAAGTAAAATTAAAATTACATTTGACAATACCTAGCCATATAACATATTACAAAATAAACATTTTCAATCATGCTTTCTCACCATGTCCTTTCTCACATTTTTGAAATGTAGTTAAGTTTATATTATACGTATTTGATTTACTTTTAAATATTAGAGAAAAGCATTTGTGTTTGCCTCCTCTTCGCCTGGTCACATGGAATATTAGTATTATGTTCTTTTTCTTCATTGATGTCAAGGAAGAGTAGTCAGTTAAGTCATTTTTAAGTTAGCGCATGTATATTTTGGTTTTATCTGGGTTCCAGCTTTAAAAAAAACCCCTAAAAATCGTTATTATCTGAGGCTATCAGTTCAAAGGATTGAAATTTTCTCTCTAGTCTTAATTTGATGTTTATGATTGAAAGTGATTATTCTAAATGTTTGCTTGAAAAATATATTATGTTTCTAAGAAGATGTATGCCTGAACAGGTGAAATATATTTTTCAATGTTGAAGATAACATTTTCTGCTGTAAGTTCTATGCTTTCTTTATCAAAAAGCCATACTTTTAGATTGTTTAAGTGTTAGGACAGGCCCATAACATATGAGTGATTGTTTCTATCTCATTACAATATATACATTTTGGAGTATCTTTAATATTTATAAGATTTAAGAACTTAGGTGTTGCTAAAATTCTGTGTTTAATTCTAGTTTGAAACCACTGTAAGGTTGAACTTATATGTTTCTGGAAGGGGTTACTGTAAATATTGTTCCATGTTTCTTCAGAGATATTAAATTATTCAATCCATTTTGGTTTTGAAGTTGTTGCTCTGTACTGCTGTTTAACATATAAAAATGTTTACATCCTTTTCTGGTATGAAGAAATTCTTTACTATTACGAGGTGTTATTGTGTATCATGGTAGTTTCCCCATCGCCTTAATGGCCTATTCTATTCCTTTATGTATAGGAAAAATTGTTTTTTTAATATATAAAAGTTTAAATTCGGCAAAATTGTAAAAGTTTTCTTCTTCATTTATTAAACCATTTACCAATTGAATTCCTTTCTGATTCAATCAAGATAAAATAATATTTTACCTCCTACTACTATTTTTGGATTATGAAACAATGGTGAACACAATAATTTTCTTCATTTCTTTTTTCATGACCTGAAAGTAAGATTTCTAAACGTCTTTCCAAAACAATTATTTCATATGTTTTAAAGTTGAATCTGTGTAATTTTGCCCAATGTTGATTATGTTGTTGATGTTTAAGGTATGAAAAATTAAATTTTGCCACTGGCTAGTTTTAGTAACAAGTCTTTTCATACATGTTATTTTCAGTACCTGAACGACGGCTTTTAAATTTATTATTTGAAGTCCTCCTTCAAAATACTGTTTAACGAAAATATCTCTTTTTTTAATCTAAGCTGGACCCTGCCGTATAAACTCATAAAATATCATTCAATTGGAGTTAATTACTGGAATAAGGCAGAGAGATGAACAAATGGTGAAGTACTGGTAAATGTAAAGCTTTATAACTGTGATTTTCCCGATTGGAGTTTGAAAAAAGATACCATCTTATTCATAGTTTGATAAGATTTTGTATTTTATTATTTTTTCAGTATAATTAATATTTACAACTTTATCAAGATTTACATCAAGCATTTACATAATAATTTAAAATGTTCACGTCCCCATGAGAGTATCCATTTTGTCTTAATAGACATTGAGCTATATTTGTTTTTCCCAATCCAAATTACTTGAGTTTTTTTCAAAATTGACTTTGAACTCTGAAATTTTTGCATACCAAGAAAATTTTGTTAGTGTTTCATTAAATGAAGTATCAGATCCATTTAAGAAAAATGACATTTCTTCTGCAACTAGTGAGAGTTTAAATTCAGTGTCATTTATATTTATTCTTTTAATCTTTTTGTTTTTACGTATATGTATTAATAAAATTTCAGTGCAGAGGATAAAAAATATAAAACTACAAAAAACCAATACTTATATGAAAATCAGATAAATTTCCTCCTTGATTAAATGAAAGTCTAGCATTTTTATATAATCTTTTAAACCAAGTCATTCACCAAAGTTGAAAAAATCTAAGACTTTGTATTTAAGTTTCCTGGTTTTCATGTACAAGTTTATTAAACACAGATTTAAATCTATTTGTAATTGACCCAGAAGCAATCTTATGAAAACAGTTTAAAAGTGGTATTGGTCTACATTTTTTTCAAAACGTCTCGGTTTGTTATCTTTTGGAATGACTGTGATGGTACCCTCTTGTGTTATTGAAAAGTCTTTATATTTGTATCCAAAATTTAGTGACCTAGCAACAAAGCGACCAAGTTAATTTTCAAAATACTCAAAAATAGTTTCATATTGAAAAGGGTATATTTTGCTTGATGATAAGTTATTAAACCCTTAAGTTCATTTGTTTCTTCATTTGTCAACCTCAGTATATTTAGGTCTGATAGTTCCTGAATTCAATTAATATCATCAAGATTATCGTCTTTACTTGTATATAAATTTTCATAAAACAGTTTTGCTTCCTGTAGTATTTAATGTTGATCATTAGTCCAGGCATTTCTTTTTTTTTTTGAATAATTTTACTTAAATAATTGTGTAATTCAGGGTTGCAACACTAATTTCAGGGTTTTTTCCACATTCAACTTGTTGTGCTCGAGATCTAATGAATATACTGTGCATTTTATTCTTCAGATCGCAGAGAGCTCTTCTGAAAAATATCGACTAAATTTATATTTTCTAATGAAGGATTAACTTGTAATTTATCTTTCTTATCTATGATATCTTATTCGCGTTTATCTTGTTATTTTTTCTTAAAACTTGAATATGCTATTGTTTTGTCTCTTATTTCCATTAGGAGTGTTTCCGAAAATAACTCGTCATTTATAGTAAATTGAATCTCCTGGTTAGGTATATCGTCAATATTTTCTGGATTATAAACAGGAACTGCATATGGTGTTTTTATTTCCATAATCGTGTTATTTATATTAAAAAGTCAATATCTTTAAGAAGGGAATTCTTAAACTTCCAAAGTCCTTTAGATTTCACAACGTTATTAAATTTGCATTTTAAAATCACAATTGAATGATCTGATCTATAACCAGACTCAATATAATAATTCTCAACCAAAGCAAGAAGACTTTCAGACACAAGAAAGAAATCAAGTCTAGTTTGCTGTAGTTTGAGTTTTCCTTCTCCATGTATATATCTTCTATCTTAGGGAAATAACTCACAATGAGGATCAATAAGATAATAATTTGTTTTGATATTAAGTAGCTCCTCTTAGCATTTTTATTGTTGATTTGCTTTTATTATAATAGTCTAGGTTTGGATCTTGAACAATATTAAAATCACCATATAATATTAAATCACTGTTATTGCAATGTTCAACTATAGTCTTTATCTTGTTAAAAAGCATGGGTTATCCTTATTCGTCCCATATAGTGAAACAAAAGTAAATATTTTGCATTCAATAGTTAATTCAGCAATAATAAAATTTCTCTCAGGGTCAGATGATTGTGCATGAATAGTATGATCTACATCTTTACTAAAGAATATTTCAACAACTCTTGCATTTTCTTCCATGAAGAAAATAAACAGTTACTACAATCCCACTCATTACGAAAAACATTTTCCATTTCACGTATACTGGAATATCCTGGGGGCAATAAATTTGACATTTGTTTGCATTTAAGATAATTAAAAATATTACGACGTTTGTCCACTGACGCAAATCCTTGACAATTAACTCTAAGTATTTTAAATTCAGCTATTCACATTAGTGGAGGATTTTAATAATACTATTATGTCTGACCATTGCGAGGAAGAAAGCAAATACACATATGAACATATCTAAATAATATGATTGTTTTTATAATATTTCCAACTATATAAACCACTGGTAATTGTTATTCAAAAGTATGATAGAAATATAACATTCAATTCTAAATAGTATTATACAATTATTTTGATAGGAATAGCTAAACTAGACCATATATCTCGCATGACACATACCTGTCACAAGAGTAACAACACTGTTGTCATAGTGGACGTGTGACAAGACGGTACTTTCAGCAAAGTTTTGACTTCGGACAGGAATTTGTGACCTTGACATTGACATTAACTGCAAGAAAGTTATAGCCTGTACAAGGCCTTTGAAATCATAAAATTGACCTATAACCTCAATTTGTGAACTTGATCTGGTAGTTAGATCCCTGGTTGTTGTATGCGACACATCGCCTCATGACAGTGAACAACTGTGCCATGTTATTTGAAAATCCTTCAACCAGCAAGGAATTTAGTTAGTGTGCAAAATGTTAAATTCAGTAGTAAATAAATTAAATCAAAGAAATGAACTCACCACATTCAAAACACAAATAGAGTCCTATGATGTTATCCAGTTTTTAGTTAAAACCAATATCCATAAATAATATTTACACAATAAACACACAATGTCCCAAAGTCCAATCATGTCTATTCACAGGTGGGGCATCCGTTATGTTTATATAGGAAATTATTCAATAAGATCAAATTAATGTCCACCAAAAGATATTAACACATTTAAATTTCATAATATATGCATCAATTGCGAATAAAAATTTTAATCCAACATATTTACAATGTCAGCCCATGCATGTTTATTCACTGTCTAATCACATCCCCAATAGAATATTACAGATCAAACTTGTGGCGGATGGTGTCTGCTGTTTTCCTCAAAATAAAACAATTGAAGTAACATTCTTGCTGGATCTTCCTGTGCTCAAACAAGCGAGTGATAAGCTGGGTATTCGTCCACCAATCTGTGTCCCAAACGTTGAAAGGTGCTGTGGCGGGTCATAACCTTTGTTTTCTCATTATTGTTCATATGCTTGATGAGAATAGGTTAAGCGTGGCCTGACTTCCCAGATATCCTGAGGATATCGACAATCTTGGTGGCGTCACCATTAATATTTTCCCTGCTGAACAGTGTGGTGACCTTGGAGATGAGGTCATCTTCAGTTTCGGATTTGGTCATTGGCACATCCTTTATCTTTATATTGTTTTTTCTTGATATTGCTCATTGTAATCCGCTTTACACAGTGCATCTTTGGATGTGACATATGATTCATCAACCTTTTTTATTTTGTGTCTTCATTTGACTTTTTAAGGGAACTTTTCCTCTTTGAGGGGTTCATTCTCATTCTCAACACTTGGAAGTTTCTGTGATATATAGGTTATCCGTATTGACTTCACAGATATTGTCGTCTCCATATTTTCATTTAGGTCATTTAGATGGTGTTTTTTATGGTAATTTTGATAAAGCCTCCATTTCAATTTTGTCAATATGTCCTTGAGACTGTCCCTTGACATTGGCTGATAAGCTCTCTAACCGGTGATGCATTACGCTGAGTTCCTCCACACTAGAGGTAGGTGATACTTTACTGGGTGGTCTTTTATCTAGGGGTTGTTTGTCACTTTTAATTGAGCTGCCTTTGTTGAAAGGCTTTGAAGCCTTAATCAGGTCCCCATTTGCTTCAGGTTTACTCATTGTACTATAATTATATCCCTATTATATAGAAACACAATATATCTAATGTGTATCATCCTTTGGGGAAAGTCTCAAAATGGATTTATAAAAAAAAAACAACTATGTGAAATCCTTCAAAGATATAATTTGTCCAGTATCTCCAACTTTATACTTTTTTTCCAACTATTTTTCCAGTATCAGTTAGCTAGTACGAATGTTAACACATGTTTTAGAGCCTAGATGAGCACTTTGTCACTTAAATATCCAGTGTTTAAAGTAATACTGTGAACAGCGAATGAACATTGAAATCACTAGCCAAGCCAGTAGAGCACAGGTCCTCATGGATGTCTTGTTAATGAAGAATTTTGGCGTGACTTTAAAGAATCCGTATTAGGCTAGAGTATATGATAATTCAGTCTAAAACAGAGAAATTTCAGTACCATATTAAAAATTTAAATGACATACAACTTTAGTTTATATGTCCAGGGAAAGTTTTTGAAGGTATGTCAGTGCGCGTGCGTGTATGAGATATATAGACTGATAGATAGATATAATATATGTCTAAATTTGAACAGTACCTAAGACACTTTAAATGCACCCAATGCCTTAATATCTGTACAATTGAGGTATTTAACTCTAAGCATCGAACAAGAAGGATTTATAAATGACACGGCCTACAAGTGAGTTATGGTTTGATAAAACAGATAAAGTCGAATGAATCTCATATTAAGTATGTTGACACGTACTTGATTGGTTTAAAGGCAAGTCAGGAAGTGTGATTTTTTTGTATATATAGGTAAAGCCCCAAGCTATGTCTGGGACTGTCTTATTTGTTTACGTACACATAATAATACAATTTCATGCCTTTTCCATTTTCAGAAAACTTGTTTCTTCTCTTTGCTCTTTGAGTGAAATTTTTTTTCTCGAAAGTAATACAAGATGGTTTCGCGATAAGCGTAACGGTATATTATCATGAGATGATATTAAGTTAACTTGAAAAAAAAGACGATAGTTTAATTAAAGAAACATGAAGATAATCATTATTTTACTTGTTTTGCCATTCGGAATTGATTCATCAATATTGTTGTGCCCTTCGTCCACCTGGGGATCATGGCATAGTATTTGGAGTCAGTGGTCCGGATGGGGATCTTGTAGTGCATCGTGTGCAGGTGGAACCAAGACCAGAACACGGATTGGGTATTGCTTCAGACATATTGGTGCAATAATAGCCTTTAATAAGACATATACAGAAAATGGCAGATGTGGAGAAGTCTGTTACAATGGAGGATCGTTCATAGATGGACGTTGCCGATGTACTGAGTCATATACAGGGACGTGTTGTAATGACCGTGAGTAACTTTAGAAGGTGTTGCAATCTCTTTGTTAGCAAAACTGGAGTAATTTTCCTAATTCAATGTTGATTTAAACCACACAGTTTCTCATCATATAAATACATTGCAGTTTAGATATATTACAAATTTCTTTGCATGTGACAGTTGAATCGTGACGAATATCTGATATCCTGATCTTGGGGACAGTGACTTTTACTATTTCAAATACATATTTTATGCCAGTTACTTGAAAATGGAGAAGAAAGGTACATATTGGATTAGGAAATGATGGGATACGATCGCAGTATAATGCCATTTGGTAAAGATCGATATTTTAATGCTTATATGATTTACTGAAATTTAAAACATTTCCTCCAGACGAATTTAACAATTACTAGAATTTTAACATGCTCGGTCTGGTGATATCGTGACGTTTGATAATTTTAGTTCTTGTAATTTTCATGCATGTTTGTGCATTGTATTATGTCAGATGGCTTCGTGAAGCATTTACATTTCCGTTCCAAAATAATCATCATTATATAGCGCTGGTAATACAATTGATATCAGTCAATTCAGTTGAAGTCAACATAAATGTCAGTGTTACACATGGATTTTACACTGGTACAGTCTGGTACTCGGTGCTCTTATAAAGCTCACGAAATTAAACATATTAGCACAAACCAAGGTACTTATAGTTAGATAGTTATTATCTATTTGCATTAAATAACTTTTTGTTTATTACTTAAACTGCTGAATAAAACGTTAAAACAGCCTTACACGAACCCCGTTTTATTTTCAAATTAGTAAAGAAGACTGAAATATTTCATTTATAACGCGTTACTCGTAAGAACAGATACATATTAGAATATCTTTGAAGCGTTTCTGATTTTTCACTAGATGGTATTTTTATTGATCGAAATTATTTGTATATCAATTAGTTGGTAAATATGCCATATATAATGGTAGATTGTCTTTAAGGAGTAATTAGAATGAAAAGATTTGCATGAACTAGGACATGGAACGTGATAAGTCTGCACTTAATCTATCATTTTACACGGAGTTACAATGAGAAGTTATTATCTCACGGCTATAGTGACAATACGTGTTGTACATAATAATATCCATTAGTGGATACGAATATTCCCGAATACTACGGAAGTGTCCATGATAATTTTATAAATACGTGTTTCAATTACAGTAAGCGTATAAATGTACATGTATACCTGATAATAAACAAAACAGACAGGAGTAAATAAATCTTTGAATGTTTTGGTTAGAAATATTCCCTTTTTGAAATTGACAATGCATTGTCTTAGATAAAAATCCAGTTAATTTATGACAAACTTTAGATGACAACACAGCACACTTTGGTGTCATCAATTATATGGCACACAATCACTTATATTACTTTATTATGCATAGATGTCAGTGACATAAAATTTAGTTCCTTGGTTTATTACCCGGTACCAGAATGTTAGTTTGGAAGTTATATGGCTACAACCGTCTCCCTCGGCTATTATATCAACTAGAGACATTTTGAAAAAAAACAAAACCCAAAACAGCCAGCCAAAAGTCACAAAGTTTGTCAAGAATACCAGAGCCTGTAGTAATTTAGCATCGCATTATTTTCACCGCAGTTCTAGGAAATTTTCACCACATTGCTTGAGCCTTCATTCATTTCGCCTTGCAGTTTTCACTAGTACTATGGCGGTCTAAAAAACTAGAGGATACACGGACCTGTCTTGCTTAAAGCCGTTTGAACTGTTCCCCGATAATTAGTTGAAAATGTAATGTTTGTTAATGACTGGATAAGATTACTTCCCCACTTCGTTTATTTCAAAGATGTGATTCCAAATCAGGAAA
The DNA here is from genome assembly GCA_032358795.1 of Nuttallia obscurata. Lineage (NCBI taxonomy): Eukaryota > Metazoa > Mollusca > Bivalvia > Cardiida > Psammobiidae > Nuttallia > Nuttallia obscurata. The sequence goes on from JAULCC010118828.1 coordinate 12,960, forward strand.
GACAAAACTTCAGCCCTATATATCCAGTAGAATATGAGCTGTCTCCTCTAAAGCTCTGTCACACCTTACCTGATAGCGTTAATAATTATCTAACGGAAACAAAATAAGAATACAACTCTCAGTCCGGTGATGTCCGGTGGCAAATGTCGTACTAGCTGAGCCCGGTGACTCTCGCAACTGTGTCTTTGGCCGTATATGTACCGGACAATAAATGGACAACTAACGGATATCACAGGATGAAGAACCGAATAAAACGAACATGAAACGTACAATTAACGGCAAAACGTTTTGTTCGTTCCATGTCCGCTACACGTGCGGTCAGCGTTCGGTACATATCCGGTTGATCCGTTACATGTCTGTTCACCAACAAAAGTCAACTGACAACAACGGATGCGTACAGGACATGTACCGAACATGGAACGCATGGGTTCCGGACAAAACGGTAAGCTACCGAATACCTACCGTTCGTCTACCGGACGACTTTCCATTACTCCTCCGTTCAAATTTTGAATTTGTTCAAAATTTTCTGCCGGACAACACCGGACATGAAACGTACTCACCGGACAAGAAACGGCAAGAAAACGTACACCAACGGACAAAAAAGTATGCCACTGGATTGAAATCCGGTAAGGTGTGACAGGGACATTAGCTTTTCATAAGCTATTACCCAAGTAGAGACTTCAATTTTTTACAGATATACCATTTTCCTTTTTCTTTCTATCTACTATTAATAATCAATACAAACTTATGACACTGCTGTAGTTAGAAAGAAAGAGAAAGTGCGAAAGCAGAAGGACATTTCTCTGTTATATATATAGTTGTGTTGTCCTTATTAGTAACATATTTGAACTACGTGGTATCTGCACAGGATTGAAAGTATCGATGTAGAATAGGAGCAGCATTTATTGAAATCATTACAGAGGATAGAT
>JAULCC010118939.1:0-13887 GCA_032358795.1 Nuttallia obscurata
TACAAAATGTGTTCAAATTATTTGGATCAGTGAAAAACATGGCCACCAGGGGGTGGAGCCAGTTTCCTTATATGGAGGTACGGAGCGATTACAGGACCATCATGGTCCTCTTGTTTTAGATTTGAAATAATTATCTCCAAGTAAATAATTATAATTGTTAATCTAAACTTGTTATAAAATTATTAAACATTTAAACCTAACTGAACTAATATCTATAAATAAAGTTGTTTTATGTATTCAAAAAGATTATCATCAGCTGAATTGAATGATTAAACTAATTTGTATTTAATTTCAAAATAATTATCCAAAACTGGATTGAGTTGTTCAAATCAGATGTATTTGAATTTAAAAGAATTGTGGTAAACTGTATTGAATTGTTTATTTAAATCAATAGTTAAATTAATGATATTGACCATTTATGTAACAGATGCCACATCAGTTCCAAAGGGTAAGCTTAGTACTGGTTATCTGTGATGTTGGTTACTTGTTTATTTCTACTTGATGGTCCACTTCTCTCTCCTGTAGTTTGCCATTGACTGTAGAAAAAACAAAGTCTTAATTGATGTTCAGTTTTAATAGTGTTGTGTTGAGTTGAAAGATTTTTAGAATCTTATGAAGAAGCTATTACTTTTACCTTACTAATATGCTAATTATAGTACTAACAGTAACATGTGTCTAGATTAGTTCTAGACTTTTGAATTGTGTGCATATTTTCTAGCAAAATGATAATGATGATTAGAATTTATACTATTATCATTATTATTATTGTTATTCATATCATTTATCATTTTATTTATTGATGCTAATTATCATCAGCATTATTATTTTTATTATTATTTCTAATTTTACTGTTCTGTTATTATTATTTTATGATATTATTTTCAAAATATTTATTTGTGTTATATTATCATCATAATTATCAACCTGATCATCATTATTATTTTTTGTTTATTTTATTACTTCTATTTTGTTTGTTTAGTTTAAGCTGTTCTACTTAATTTTTCAGTGTGATATAACATGTAGTGTTTCAAAATCTTGTTCAGATTACCTCCCTTTAGCTGCCCTTCCCTGTTTGTCTGAATATGATATGTAGTGTGTCCAGATCCTGAATTGCCTCCCATGAGCTTGCAGCCTCTGTATTAGTGTTTCAAAACTCTGTCCAAATTACCTCCTTTGAACTCTTGCCTCTGTATTAGTGTTTTATAATCCTGTCCAAATTGCCTCCCTTGAAGTTCCAACCTCTGTATCAGTGTTCCAAAATCCTGTCCAAATTACCTCCTTTAAACTCTCGCCTCTCTATTAGTGTTTTGAAATACTGTCCAAATTGCCTCCCTTGAGCTTCCAGCCTCTGTTTTAGTGTTTCAAAAACCTGTCCAAATTGCCTCCTTTGAGCTTTCAGCCTTTGTATTCAAAACCCTGTCTAATTTGTCTCCCTTGAGCTTCTGTCTAATTTGCCTCCCTGAAGCTTCCAGCCTCTGTATTAGTGTTTCAAAACCCTGTCCAAATTACCTCCCTTGAGCTTCAAGCCTCTGTATTAGTGTTTCAAAACCCTGTCCAGATTGCTTCCCTTTAGCTGTTCTTAGTGTGTGCCTTTAACTGCTTTAGTTGAGAACTTTGAACATGGCAAGTATATAAAAACTTTCTTATGACATGTATATATTTAATTTTGATTCATGCCAAACAGATGCAAAAAGCATATTTAAAAGCAAATTTTTGTGTTGTACTGTTTTTGCCTCTATGAAATTTTATGCTATGCCATATTACATCCAAGTGAATGGTCTGTCTAAGCTTTAGCAAAAATTAATTTAAAAATGTTTTTTACACCTGTCAATTTAGCCAAAAATTCATATTCTTAATGTATATGATCAAGAATTTTAGAAAAGATCCTTAGATAAGGTAGGCTTGCAACCTAATAAAAACCTTCCCAATTTAGAAATATTTAATCTCTCTAATAGACCTTTAAACTAAACTAATAGACCTTTAGCTGATAGTTCCCAGCCTTGATGCTTTTTCTACAGGCTTGTCTATCTAAATAATAGATGTCCAATAAGTAAACATATAGAGACCTTATTTGTTAGATAAAATCTTTCGGTGTTTGGTTTTAAAGTGGACTAATTCTTTCAATGGGTAAACATGTGTTTCTAGTCTGAAGTATTTTCAACTTATTATTTTTTAATGATTGTAAAGCAAGCTTTTTGATCCAAATGCTTTCTGGAAAGAACAAAATTTACAATGTAACCCAGACAAAGTCTCTGACTTAAGGAAGCTATACATATTGTTCCTGCATATACAGGCCTCTTATTTTACCTTTAGCCTGCTAAGGGCGACCGTGATAGAATATGCAAACAGCTTGGATCCAGATTAGACACAAAGTCTAATCCAGATCCAAGCTGTTTGACACTTTGCCAATTGTTTCTCCAAATATTGGGCAATTCTTAGGAATTTTAAATTCCAGGCAGACAACAGTTGAAGCAGACGACAATTTTTCAGCAGACTAAGGGTTATAACAAACTATTCTTATACAGAGACCAAGTTACTTGGCATCTGATCTGGATCCAAGCTGTTTGCATATTTTATCACGGTCACGCTTAGCAGGCTAAGGGTTCCTGTTTCCCATAGGATGTTGATATGGAGAGGTTGGCTGTAATTAGTCTAATTAAAACTTATTGATTTTTAGCTCAACTTTGTGAAAGCCTGTGTTTTTTAGAAACGAAACACTTTTGAGTTTGTTTATTGGGTAGAACCACTAATTTATGTCTAATTAAGGTTTCAAGAAAGGCCTCAAACGTGCAGCCTCCTGACACCATATGCACATGGGGTTTGTACTTGTGACCTAGTGAGTACAAGGTGGACAAGGTGTATGACTGCGACCATTGTGCTGTAACTAAGACTGTTTTTACTGATATTTTTGTAGAATTAAAAACACTTGAATTTCCAGATCATGGCTTTGCAAAGATATACTTAAAGAATTCTCTTTCTGGGTTAAAGATGTTAAATTGAAAAGAATTAAGAATGTTTATCATATAAGTAATCACCATATTTTGTACAATTTGTTTCACAATTTATTGCATTGTCGTACCAATTTCTACACATAGTAAATTGTTCTATCAAGTATTTGTACTCATTACTTAACATATTATCATTTCGATCTGAAAAGTTGATAAGTAATTATTTTGTTTTAATGTCAGTAAGTCTATTTTTCTGATATGGTTGTTTCTCCAAATATTGGGCAATTCTGATAAATTTTAAAATCAAGGCAGGGGGCAATTTAAGCAGAAGACACTTTTTCAGCAAGCCAAGTGTTAACACCTTGTTTACAATATGGAAACTAGTTTGAAATTTTATCAAAGCTTTGTGTAATGCTTGAACTCTTTGTCAATTCTTTTCAGATACAGAGAATGTATTAATGTCCAATGTCCTTGAAGTGAGTCTACCACTGGAGACAGGGGACATCAGACTACCGGTTCCTGAGGCCAGACTGGATGAGGAGGAGTTGTACCTGGAATACTTGGAAGTCAGCCAGGGTTCCGGCTACCTACCTGCCATGGACAGTAAGTTTTTGTCTTAATCATTTACAGCATAACAAATTATATTACTTTTTATGCTGCAGAGGTGTCTTAGTGCTACATTTTCTGAGGTTATAACCTTAACAAGAGGTTAATGTTGCAAAAATTAAAATTAATGGTAAACATGCCTAGCAATTTAAAACATTTTTTGTGCTAAACTCACTCTGAGCGTGGAAATTAAATTGTTTCTTTCAACTGAAATATTTGAGATTAAGCATTTTCATGAGAATATAAACATGTACATGCCAAATTAGTAAGAGTTGTATATACATTTGAATCTAATTTATGAAAAAATTTAATGTTTAAAACATTTAGAACTTGAGCATGAACCTGAGTTGAGCATGAAAACATTTTTTTAAGCATAAGGCCAGGACTGGTCTACTGAGTCCAATGTTATAAACATTTCTTGAGCATAGCTTCTTTTTAGTATAAGTTTTAAACTTATCAGCTGGACAAAATTTAGCATTTAGGTCAACCAATCAGTGAATGCTATGAGGTTCAACTTTATAATTAAACTATGAAGACCTGCTTCATTAAAAATGTTCCTTTAACTTGTACTTTAGCGTGCTAAGGGTAACTGTGATAGAACATGCAAACAGCTTGGATCCAGATTAGATGCCAAGTAACTCGGCATCTTCTCCTGATCCAAGCTGTTTGACACTTGGCCAATTGTTTCTAAAAATATTGGGCGATTCTGATGAATTTTAAAATCTTGGCAGACAACAGTTTAAGCAGGCTAAGTGTTAAACAGCCTTGTACTTTAGCACTGAGACACTTTTGCTCATGATTCAGCTGTTGGAGCTATGTATGCAGTTTTGCACCCATGTCCTGCCCTCATCATAGCCAAACTGTAATCATTGCACTCACAAATGTTATATGTTAAGATTGGTGTCATGACCCATGTTTATATGTAGCCTAACTAGAACCATGCACTCGCAAATATATCGTGTAAAGTTTTGCACCTTAACCTTTGTCTAAATGAAGCCAATCTGTAACCTTGCACTCAAAAAGGCTATGTGTTAAGTTTTGCAACCCACTCCTGCCCTCATTGTAGCTAAACTGTAACTACTGCACTCACAAATGTTATATGTAAAGGTTTATACGTTGACATATGTCTAAATGTAGCAAACCTGTAACTGTGCATTTACAAATGTATTGTGTAAAATTTTGTACCAAAACCCCTGTCTAAGTATATGCAAGTTGTAAGTGTGCACTGTCAAAGGCATTGTTTAAGTTTTGTACCTCACACTTGTCTTGAACAGTGCACACACCAAGGCTATGTGTACACTCACAAAGGCTATGTTAAAGTTTTGTACCTCACACTTGTTTAAAATGTAGTCAGTCTTGAACAATGCACTCACAAAGGCTATGTGTACACTCACAAAGGCTATGTGTACACTCACAAAGGATGTGAGTGCTCTCACAAAGGCTATGTGTACACTCACAAAGGCTATGTGTAAAGTTTTGCACCTACCTCCTCTTCCACTGTAGCCAAGCTGCTTCCACTGCAAATGTGGCAAATGCCATGTGTAAAGTTAAGGGCGCAGTGGCGTAGTGGATATGGTGTCCGCCTTGTGTTCAGGAAATTGCGGGTTGGAGCCCCGAAGGAGGCCTTTCTCCTGACCTTCATTTGTTGACACCAAGTACTGGTTCTACCCAGGAAACGGACTCGAAAGTGTTTCTACAAGCCATAGGCTTTCAACATAATCGAGCTAAAATAAATAAGTTTAAACTAAAGTTTTGCTACTCACATTCTCTTCAGTGTGTTAAAATTTTACCAGCTTGCAATGTAAATTTCTCCATGGAAAAAACAAATTGTATGTTTCCTAAAAGGTGTTGCTTTTGAGGCAGTGGTCTACATCCTTTACATCAGCCTGCTTTGGAGTGCAAATGATAAGAAAATCTGGAAATGAATAAAGGAGATAGTGATAAAAGTAGACATTTTTTTTACTCTCCTGTAAAATTTTGTAAAATGGAGTTGGCCTAGTTTTGGGCTGAGCCATCGATATCCACTACATTTCTGGCCCTATGCTTATAAACATTAGATGTTGAGTATGAGAAAATACTCAAGCATTTAATAGGTCAGATTTTAGTGTGTGCTCATATTCTGGCAATCCTATTGGCTGGCTCTGAGCATATACTGAAATCTGACCAATCAGATGCTTGAGAACATTCTCATACTCAAGGTATAATGTTTATAAGCACCAGGTTTGCCTTCATTTATTGCATGACTTTTCATTTTGACAATGCTGAAAAAGGTAATATCCAAGCTCATTTGAATGAGACCAGTAGAAACTATTTGTACATGAATGTCTTCATTGAAATGTCTACATGTTGAATTTCACCCATTTCTTACATAGCATCCAGTGATAGTCAGGATGAGTCTGAATCTGAGTCAGAGTTTGAGTCTCCCTCAAGACTCAAAAGTTCAGTTAAGCAACATCCACCAATCAGATTCTCTACGCGAATACATGCTCCACCTCTTCATTACACTGCCCCTCCTACTGTGGAGAAAAACCCGCTGTTAGCACAGGAGTCCCGCCCACCTCCTGTTATTTATAACGCTGCAACTGGAGGTATTGTTTGTCTGTGCTTTGATCTGATCAGGTGCGGCTTAACTAATTAATAAAAACCACTAACCCTTTCTGGATATCTGCAGCTGCTTCAAGATAGTTTAAGAGGTGTGAATTTGAATGAATATAATTTCAAAGTTCTTGATAATTTTACTTACAACTTTATATATATCATAAGGGTACTTTCTTTTGCTTTTAACCCCTTCACTGCCGGAAGCAATAATGCGCATGCGCAATATTTTGTCTGCCTCATTTTTTAACTTCACAGATTCACTAAATTTTTGGCAAAACAATTGGCTGAGTGTCAAACAACTTGAATCAGGATGAGATGCCAAGTTACTCAGCATCTCATCTGGATCCAAGCTGTTTGCATATGACTTAAAATTTGGGGTAAGGCAGTGAAGAGGTTAAAGTGTGGATGCAATAACTTCTGTGTTTGCCAGGTTTTCTAACGGAAATTTACTTTTGTAGCTTCAAAGTCAAGGTCATAGTCATTAAAGGTCAAGGACATAGTCATTAATTGTACAATTTTAACTGTGTTACACATTGAGATATCTAAAACTACTAAGTACAAGTTAGTTTCACAGCTAACTGACATGGGAGGTTTGACTTACTGACCTGGACTGATTAATTATTGACTGAATTATATATAATTTGTTGAAAAATTAATCAAATATTTTTACAATGGTGACTCTTAAATCAATGGCAATATTTCATGTGATTTAAATCTCTGGATATGTTTTATTTCAAAATAATTTAGAGGTTTGTTAATTGTTTGTCAATCAACATCTGTGTGGAAAACCTTTTTTTTAAATTTCCAAGTCTCTTGTTAATACTTGTGAGTACTTTTTGCCAAATTGTATATATTCATTTAACGCTTGAAATACATCATAAAAATATGCATTTTCTGTTTCCATTTGCTGTATTATACTTTTGGCATCATGTATATCAGTTGAGAATCAGTTAGTCATGGCTCTTGTTTAGTTGGTAAGGGGCATTTACTAGTGACAGTATATGGTACTTTGATTGTAAGAGGATTATTGTTGGCAATTGATTTGGTTTCTACAAAGCTAGTTGTTACCAATTATTTTGGCATAAAAAACATTGGACAAGAATCAATCATTTAAGGTGGTATTCAACAAGCAGGGGGGAGGGGAAAGGGAGGGGAGTGTGGGTTGGGGGAAACAACTGTCTTGAGTTGGTAGTGTACTTTGTTTGGTTGACTTGCTGTTGTTAATTATTGACGATTGATCCCATTTTTACGGGATTGGCTGTTACAAATAATTTTGGCACCAGAAAGAAATAGATAAGAATCATTTGAAAGGGGAATAATCAGAAAATCAATGAAAGAACAAATAATTAATCAGTGTAACCTATTATCTGAAATAATTCATTTTGATGTCGGTAACCTAATCGTAACTGGGCTAACAACAACATAAACTAGGGGAATTGTTGTTCTGTAGACATTGATTTGAGGTCAGGGGATATACTCTGGGGATTTGCTTTCTTGGGAAAGATGGAGCTGAATGTATGATTACATTTGTGAACTGAATTTATCCACAAAATTGTTTGAAGGTAAGGAGAATTTTAGCTATTGATTTGTAATTATTAGTTTGGTATTTGTTTTAATTGTTGTTTTGTTTTAATACAGATATGGTTGGGGATTTTTTACTTTCTTTTAACAAAGGCATTTGTTTATACATGACGCTTTAAAGGTAACATTTTTGGAAGGCAAATGCAGTTTTCATAGTAGAGCAAAATATTTTATATTTCTTACTTCATGAATTGCACATTAATACAATATATATACTAACATGTCACTTCTTGCATGGACTTTGCAAATATGAATATTGAATTGTTTATATATAACAATATTGCATACTACATGTTTCTTCAAAAAATACTTATCATATATTTTGTTTAATTCTCTAAAGTGCTTGAACACAGTTTGTGTTTGTTTCTGATATAATATTGTTTTAATTTAAATGAGTAAAAGAAAGAATCTATTCTTTATGTCTTCTTAAAATCTTATGTGATTCATGGTACTAACAAATGGTATTGCAGACACACATGCTAAAGAAAGACATATGTTAAAAATATACCTTAGATGGGGAAAATAAACGGGCACCGGATGGTGACTCGTAGAAAAAAAAAAAAAAAAAAAAAAAAAAAAACCCTAAAAATCAGTAAAGAATGTTTTTTTACTGTAAGGGAACAGTGAATCGTAAAAATTCTATCTATAACATTGCATCAGCAGATTTTTGCTTTGTGTCATTATCAAATGCTTATTCAAATGATTCATGCCTGTAGCCGACCTATGACCTAACATGATACTTATGTATTGTTTTGATAAGGAAAACACCAGCAATAGTTTTAATGAAGGCAGTTGCCATAGAAATAAATTGGAAGGTGATACTGGATAACTGGACATTGTTTACTATCTCACAATTATAATTTGTGTTTTTCATCTCAAAGTATACTTTCGATGCACAGATGCAAACTGTTTGTCTTTAGTGTCAAGCTTCAAACATGTAACTATTCTAATGGTAATTTTAAATTAGATGATAAAAGTTAAAGCATATTTTGTCCTAAGTCAAACCATTTCTTAAGTACATGTATTACAGATAAAGAGAAAAATTTTTGCATTACTTTTTAAAACAATCTTATGTTTACCTTCATAATGACTTTGCCATATATACAACATAAAAAAAGGGACATAATTATAAAAATAATGTGCAATCAGTGTGCACCTAGATCCTATAAAAGTCACTTGATCAGGGTTTGCAGTGTTTACTATTGGAAAAAAAGGTCAACTAAAATTTCTCTAAAAATAGAAAATGGACATATGGGTATGTGTATGGAAAGATGATTGTGTACCTTAAACTTGCAAATTTCAGCACAGAACATCAAAGGTAAAGATACTTTATGAAATGAAAACTACACCCAAACATTTATAGAGATGGCCATACTTGTTATTGTGATGGTAAATGTTTTGTAGTACACAAACACCAGAGATGAATTATATATGTCCACCTAAGCTGTACGTCTTATGTAAATAGTGGATACTTTTTCAATTCCAGATGAGCAAAGGAGAAGGGCACCACCAGAACAAACTGTAGAGGTTGAGACGACCAGATATAAAGGTTTGTTCAATTTTCATATAACCCCTCAGCTTTTGTTTATGCTGCTGAATGCATTTACAGCCAAATCTTTAACCACAAAATTACTGAATAAGCCGCAGGTGATATTGATATTATGACATCAAATTAATTACTTCTCATACTGACATATATTTCAGCGTAGCAACATGTTATAGACAAAATTTATCAGTGTTGATCCAGGTCAGCAACATGTAATAGCATAGGTCAACATTGTTGAACCAGGTTAACAATGTGTTTTGGTAAAATTTAGCTTTTTTTTTATATTCGCTACTGATGTTACAGGCTAGCAGCATACTTTAGAAAAAGTGATAATCCTTGTCAGTCCAGGTTAGATAATGGTATATACAGAATAAGCAATTTTGATCCAGGTTAGCAAAGTTCATCATTTTTGGGTGTTTAAGGTTAGCAATATGTTAACGTAAAAAATAGCATTTTTGATCCAGGTTAGCAAAGTCCATCATTTTTGGGTGTTAAAGGTTAGCAATATGTTAACGTAAAATATAGCATTTTTGATCCAGGTTAGCAAAGTTCATCATTTTTGGGTGTTTAAGGTTAGCAATATGTTAACGTAAAATATAGCATTTTTGATCCAGTTTAGCAAAGTTCATCATTTTTGGGTGTTTAAGGTTAGCAATATGTTAACGTAAAATATAGCATTTTTGATCCAGTTTAGCAAAGTTCATCATTTTTGGGTGTTCACGGTTAGCAATATGATAACGTAAAAAATAGCATTTTTTGATACAGGCTAGCAACATGTTATATAGCAAAGTTCATCATTTTTGGTCCAGGTTAAGGTTAGCAATATGCTTAGCAAACTATAACATTTTTGATACAGGTTAGCAATATGTTAAGGCAGAATAAAGAATTTTTGATCCCGGTTAGCAGTATGCTAAAGCAAAATTCATCATTATTGGTCTAGGTTAGCAACATGTATAGGGTGATAAAGCATTTTTGATTCAGGTCAGCAATATATTATGGTGAAATTTATTTATGTTGATCCAGATTAACCCTTAGCCTACTGAAAATTGTCGTCTGCTTAATCTATCGTCTGCCTAGATTTTAAAATTCATCAGAATCGTCCAATATTTAGAGAAACAATTGGCCGAGTGTCAAACAGCTTGGGTCCTGATTAGAAGCTGAGTTACTTGGAGTCTAATCTGAATCCAAGCTGTTTGCAAATTCTATCACAGTCACCCTTAGCAGGCTAAAGGTTAATAATATCTTACATCAAAATTGAGCATTTCTAATACAAATCAGAATCTAAGGTTATGAAGTTTTAGACTTCTTTCCATTGCTCAATATTTCATGCAATATCATTTGGTTGACAGTAATATCAACGGATCTATTTCAGTCATTGTATTCTGAGTATGACAATGAAGTTAAGCTTTAAATATCAGATAATCTTAATCCAGTTGTGTATCTCATACATTTGATTAGATCTACCTTGCTGGAAATAATGTTTTATAATTACAAGCTGGTAGAACTGCATAAAACAGAATCGCACATGGCTATGTAAAATCTCCGAATTTGACTAAAGGATTTGATTTGTTGTAATTAAACCATTTCAGCCAACCAGATCTGTTGGAGTTTGATCATGACAATTTCTATATTATAAGCAGATTTAACATAACTTACTAGCCAGCTTTTATCATCAATGGACTTTGTTAGTTTTACACTGTATTCATCAATGATAAATGCTGGTGTTTGAGGTGATACTAATTTGCTAGAGATTAAATAATTAACTGCAGAAAGAAGATTGCATGCAAATTGGTTCTATGGAAAGAAATGTATTACAATACAAAGGTATTTTTGTATGGAAACTGTGCGATGAGATAAAAAGTGAAATGCAACTGCAAATTGAGTAGAATTCTGAACCATGGAAACTAAACTGTGCTATACCTGGGTATCAACGATGTTGGAAAAATTCTATGAATAAAAATATAAAAACTTGAATACGAATTAATATTTCTATTCAAATTTGAAGGTTCTGGAAAGTCAGCTCTGAAACTTGTTTTTAAAATTTACTTGACAAATAGATGTAACATGGTGAATCTTCATATCAAGGCTGGCATGATAACAAATTTCTTGAACTCATTTTATAAATTTTGGTATGAAATGACAACCCATGTTAAATCCTACATCTTCTACCAGGATCTCACAAGGACATTCCTGTTTTCAACCCAGGACTAATACCCTTTTCTTTTTTGTTTACTAGGATCTAGCATGTTTTTACCCGTATTCAACCTAGGACTTATACTGCCTATTGTTTTTCTACAAGGATATTATGGTGTATTTTATTTTCAGTTAGCTGATTCTGTAGATCAGCTACACCAACAATTAAACTCATTGAATTGTTTTGACCATGATTTTTGTATTTCAGGAAATCTTCAGATTTATTTTTCCATTTCTCATTTAAACTTGAATACACCAGTCCTGCTTTAATGATGTAATAACTTACTACTTTGATTATCAGATCCAAAAGCATCCAGCAGACTTTTGAGAAAACTTGGATTAGTTTCTACCTTTGCAAAGCATGATCATAGAGCAACACATTTTGAAGGAGACAACAATCGTAGAGAAAGTATTGTGCCAGGGTATGACCGGACCTCGTCTGTTGTGTCAAGTCGCCACCAGTCAGCGCAGCGGAGCTCGTCCCAGTCGCCAGGTCCTGATATCGAAAGGGGTAGAATTAAGCTACAAACCCTTGGCCAAATAACAAGAACGCTTGGAGGCTTAAATCTTCAGCTTCAAAGTCAGAACAGGACATTAACATTTAAGACAGTTTGTCAAGCGATAATTGGGTTCATAAGACAGGAAAAGTTACTGAGACTTGCTGTTGGACCTGTTAAATTGAAGCAGCCAGGAAAGTTTGACATCAAAAGGCTGAAAAAATACATTGCCAAAAACAGGTCATTTTCTGCTGGTCTGTCTAACACAAAAGGCATTGTTATAAAAGCCCCTGGTGCAGAAGAAAGAAAACCCGGTATGCCCACTTTTAAATCGTTAGCAGCTGGCGTGTCACAGGCGAAGAAGTTGACTTCCAGGAAGAGTGGTGGCTTTCTCAGTGTAGCTACACCACAGGCTACAGAATCACAAGGGGTCCCTCAGTCAGACAGCCAGGGACTTCCAGCTAACCCAAATGATGATCGTAGACAGTCACTGCACCCGGCTATAGGGCCACCTCCTCCTGACAGGGATCCTAGATACCCTCCACCTCCTCCTCTTCCTCCAGATAATGGGCCAAGTTACTATGACAGGCCACCATGGGAACGAGATTACCCCTACCCACCTTGGAGATACAGAGACGAGTATGAGTATTATCGCTGGCTAGACCAAGGCTATGATACAATGAGGTCAGCAGACCATAGAGGATACAGGGATGATCATTACAGACGGGATATGGAGTTTGACAGGATGAGAGACCCTAGGGAAAGAAGTAGAGAGTTTTACAGAAGGGGGGACCCTGGACGGGATGAATTAATGCAGGATTATCAACAAGAATATGACAATACTCCTCATGGAGAGAGATATAAATTGGCACCACCTGAGTTTGGCAGGCAGCAGGAAAGTAGCAGAAGTCCTGACAGATATGGCAGACATAGGAGTTACAGCCCAGGAGAGGAAAAATATCTGAGAGGATTTGACAGCAGTCCTGAAGATAACTACAGGGGTCAGATTTGCAGGGAGGATAATGGTTACTATAGTGGAGCACAGACAAGCAAAGAGAGTAGACATAGAAGTCCAGGTAGAGAAGAAGGTCAGAGGTCAAGGTCACATAGAACTCCAGAAGGTCAAAGGTCTCGTAAAAGTCCTGAAAGGCAGAAGTCACAGAGGAGTCCAGAGAGGCTGAGAAGGAGGAATAAAGGACACTCAAGTACAAGGCATGGAAGTTACAGTCCTAGAGATGACAGATACCAAGAGGAAGGTGGTAGAACCCCTGAGGAGTACCGCTTAGCAAATGACAACAGGGAACGTGGCCTAGCACCTGCAGATTTTAGAAGGTCAAAGGGTGGAATGCGTCAGGCAAGAAGTTTTGACAGGGGTTACCATGACAACAGAAGAAGGCGTCCTGACCCTTATGAGGAGATGGCAAAATTAAAGTCAATTGCTGTGTATGCTACTGCAATGGGAGGAGTAAATGATGATGGAGGTTGGTTGTTGGTGTTGTTGCCATGGTAACTGCATGTTCAACACCATTTTATACTGGAAACTTTACAAGCATGGAAATTGTTTATGTTGGAAGAAGCATTGATATTGTTTATATTGGAAACTTCACAAGCATGGAAATTATATGATCATATTTTTCATTTGTTATAAGATTTGTGTTTATGTTTTCAGACAGAATGGTGGAATGCTATTAATTTGTAGAGGTTGACTTCTTCATTTTGCTTTATCCACATTAAATGGCACATGAATTAACACAGAAATAGATATTTAATTATTGGAAGCAGACATGTTTGTAGTCAAAACCTTACAGCTTGAAATGGCAACATGATTTAGTGAATCTTATATCATTTAAGTTTAATGAATGGGGGAAGGACAAATATTTTAAAAATGGGAAAAACTTAAAAGTCAAAGTAATAAGAT